>JAWQFJ010011295.1:0-12500 GCA_034096865.1 Theodoxus fluviatilis
ATTTGCATTTCATAGACAGACAAATTTTCCGAGATGCCCTCACGAAATTTAGATTAGGGATTAGTGAAATAAATGCTCACAAGTACAGATATGCTGCAGATGTGGATCTTACGTGCCCGGTTTGCACTGAAGAGGAGGAGGATGATATTCACCTGTTACTTCAATGCCCTGTATATGAGGACCTAAGAAGTAGATACCTGAAACTTGATCAAGTTAGACGAAACGAGGATACCTTTGTCCGGTTGTTGAGCTCCACTGAAGAACAAATAATCAGAAAGGTTGCTTTGTACATCTTCTTAGCTCTAAAACGTCGTGATATAGCGACACGACACACCATTCCTGACTAGAAATTGTTACATTACCCCTTTGCAATGGGCTGGAGGCCTAGCAAATAAACTATTCGTTCGTTCGTTCGTTCGTTCTTATCACAAGACCTAGTGTGTCAGCAACACTTTTTAGGTTTTTGATTTGATTTTGCAGACCAGGCACTGTGTCACATAATAGTACAACATCATCAACGAAAAGCAACACAAACATTTCCACGCCATTACACTATAATTGGACCCATGTTTTCCTGTGAAATTACGAGAGAGAGAGAGAGAGAGAGAGAGAGAGAGAGAGAGAGAGAGAGAGAGTGAGTGAGAAAGAGAGAGAGAGTGAGTGAGAAAGAGAGAGAGAGAGAAAGAGAGAGAGAGAGAGAGAGAGAGAGAGAGAGAGAGAAAGTTATAAAGAGAGAGAAAGCTATGTATAGAGAGAAAGATGTGTAGAGAGAGAAATATATATAGAGAGAGATAGAGGCAAAGAGAGAGATAGAGACAGAGAGATTAAGACAGAGAGAGAGAAAGACGGAGAGAGAGAGAGAGAAAGACAGAGAGAGAGAAAGACAGAGAGAGAGAAAGACACAGAGAGAGAAAGACAGAGAGAGGGTAAGACAGAGAGAGGGTAAGACAGAGAGAGAGTTAGACAGAGAGAGTGAGACAGAGAGAGAGTGAGATAGAGAAAGAGAGAGAGAGAACGACAGAGAGAGACAGAGAAAGAAAGAGAGAGTGAAAGACAGAGAGAGAGAAAGACAGAGAGAGTAATGCAGAGAGAGTAAGACAGAGAGAGATAGTAAGACAGAGAGAGAGAAAAAGAGAGTAAAACAGAGAGAGAAAGAGAGTAAGACAGAGAGAGAGAAAGAAAGTAAGACAGAGAGAAAGAAAGAGAGACTAAGACAGAGAGAAAGAAAGAGAGTAAGACAGAGAGAAAGAAAGAGAGTAAAAGATAGAGAGAAAGAAGGAGAGAGTAAGACAGAGTGAAAGAAAGAGAGTAAAAGACAGAGAGAAAGAAAGAAAGAGTAAGACAGAGAAAGAGAGAGTAAGACAGAGAGAAAGAAAGAGAGAGTAAGACAAAGGGAAAGGAAGAGAGAGTAAGCCAGAGAGAAAGAAAGAGAGAGTAAGACAGAGAGAAAGAGAGAGTAAGACAGAGATAAGATAAAGATAAAGAGAGAGATAAGATAAAGATAAAGGGAGAGATAAGATAAGGATAAAGGGAGAGATAAGATAAAGATAAAGGGAGAGATAAGATAAAGATAAAGGGAGAGATAAGATAAAGAGAGAGAGAACAGATAAAGGGAGAGATACAGATAAAGAGAGAGATCGACAGAGATAAAGATAGAGATATAAAGAGATAGATAGATATATATATATAAAGAGAGAGCGATAAAGAGAGAGAGATATTAAAGAGAGATATTGAAGAGAGATAGATTAAAGAGAGAGATTAAAAAGAGAGAGAGATAGAGATTAGAGAGATTACAGATAGAGAAAGAAATTAAAGATTTAGAGAAAGAGAATAAAGATGTATATACAGTAGAGTCCATCTATATGTCGGCATGCATATATGTCGGAGTCCGCTTATATGTCGGGAGACCCCCTTGGACGGAATCCGTCCCTTCTTTGTATGACTAAAAACTCAGGAAGCTATATGTCGGATCTGATGACGGCAAGCACGCTTATATGGCGGGTCAGCTGAGACCAAGTGACAACTTTGACAACTAATCTACCCACCACAGGGAGTGCAGCAACGCTGCGAGAGGGTGAGAGAAGTGTTCACAGGCTAGACTCTCACTCTCACAAGTGTAGACAGTTATTCCTTGCTCAAATTCTGCCAACATGGCCACACCAAAGAAAAGGATCAACCTCTCTGTATCTGACAAGTTGAAAATGCTTGACAGAATAAAGTCCGGAGAACCAAGACAAAAACTTGTTGCAGAGATGGGGATTTCGATGAGAACACTCGAGAGGATCATAGCAAATGAAGCGGAAATTCGTGACACCGCTGCCACCATCCCAGACAAGTGGCGAAAACGAAAACGAACCGGCAAAAACGAGGATGCTGAGTCGGCCCTTGGCTCGTGGTTATCGGCACTTAGAAACAAAACACAGACTGTCACAGGCCCTATGCTAATGGAGAAATCTAAAGATTTTGCAGAGCGCTTGGGCTCAGACTTTACCCCGAGCACTGGCTGGTTGGCTAGATGGAAGAACCGGATGGGCATAAAGTTTAAGCGGGCTCACGGAGAAAAAACATCTGCTTATGAAGCAGCTGCAGAAAACTGGTTGATGCACAGACTTAACCAACTCTTGGAAGAATTTCCAGAGAATGACATTTTAATGCAGATGAAACTGGTCTTTTTTATAGAGCAACACCAGATTCCAGTCTCTGCTTTGCGATTTGCCACTGCTAGCGGTTTCCCCCCAGAAACACTACAGAAACTTGATGATGTTAGCGTTGCAGTTCATAAAGCAGCACTCGCTTCAATGGTGCAGCCAGACATCACCCTCTTCTTTCACTCTCAGCCCACCTGTTCCACCTCACGTTAATCTTGAATTTTGGTTTCCCATCATTTTTCTTTCTTTGTCCTGTTAGTTTTGTCTCTGATTGACCTGTTATTTTCAGTCTTTTGTCATTCATGTTGTTGTTTTGTCACAAGATGAGAGTGATACACGTATACATAATTGCACATGCATGATTGTGTGATTGAGTTATGACGGAGTTGCTTCCCTTGACCCTGACCCCCAACTTCACGTATATGTCGGGTCCGCTTATATGTCGGGTCAAACGACTGGACAAACACCCGTCATATATCCGGACTCCACTGTATATATAGACTCTGTATATATAGAGAGAGAGATTAAAGATATTATATATATATATATATATATATATATTAAAGATATATATAGAGAGAGATTAAAGATATATATATATAGAGAGAGAGAGAGAGATTAAAAAATATAGAGAGATTGAAAATATATATAGAGAGAGATTAAAGATATATATTAATAGAGAGATTAAAGATATATATATATATATAGAGAGAGAGAGAGAGAGAGATTAAAGATATATAGAGAACTGGAACTTTAACCCGAGAGTGGCAGAAAGTTTAAAGGGCCGAAACACTTGTCGACGGGGGCTCTTCCTCTGAAGACCGTCTGCTGCCTCGCTCCGTTGGGAGTTTCTTGCTACTAGAGAGAGATTAAATATAAAGAAAGAGAGATCAAAGATATATATATATAGAGAGATATTAAAGCTATATAGATAGAGATTAAATATATAGAGAAACAGAGAGATTAAATATATAGAGAGAGAAAGAGAGAGATTAAAGATATATATAGAGAGAGAAAGAGAGACTAAAGATATATATATAGAGAGAGAAAGAGAGAGATTAAAGATATGTAGAGAGAAAGAGAGAGAGATTAAATATTTATAGAGAGAGATTAAAGATAGAGAGAGAAAGAGAAAGATTAAATCTATATATAGAGAGAAAGAAAGATATTACCCCAGAACATGCAAGATGCAATAATAGTGTCATCCTGTACACCAAAAAATGTTACCACAGAGCCTATAACAACTACCTTGGCATATCCCTGCTGAATATCATGAGGAAGGACTTAGCACAACAATTCTTGCAGACCACGTTTACTCAGAATCTCAGTGTGGCTATTGAGCAGCCAGATCGACCATTAACATGAACTTGTTCGGGTCGCCAATTTCAAGAGAATTGTTGTGAGCAGTAGGTGCCACTGTGCATCCTCTATATAACTGAGGCCATCTATCTTGTGAGCAGCCATTAACGGTATCAACTGCTTGAGAAAATCAGCTGCCCTCCAAAGCTATTTTATCATTGTTGCCTCCATACATAAGAACATGAGTGGCACAATCCTCAATGGTGCATTCACTAAGTCCAGACTGTGACACAGTTTGATATGTTGTTCTTCCTTATGTTGTCGTTTGCATTCTAAAACTCTGAAAAATTAGTCCACCGGCGCACAAGGTACCATGGGAAGTTCTTTGACTTGACTTGCCTGAAAGTAAAGTGCAGCGTGCGACAATTCTTCATCAGGGAGCTGCTGTTTGCTGATGATGTTGCCTTAGTGCCTCACACTCAGGCTTACCTCCAACGGTTGACTATCTGCTTTGCCAAATCCTGCAGGAAATCGATTTTGGCATGCAATCAGAAGATCCAGATCATGAGTGAGGGCATTGTTGAACCACTCACATGATCGATGAGGAGCTTGAAAAGATGAACAGCTTCACTCACCAACAATATCTAACTTGATGCCGAAATTGACAAGCGCATTGCAAAGTCGACCAATGTCATGTCCATACTAAATAAGATGGTGTAAAAATAACAGACACAACACACAGAACATCAAACTTTAAGTATAACAGAACGTTACTGTAGCTTTAGTGGTGTCTCACTACAGGATAGAATTACTAATACAAAGGTTTTAGCGGGGACTGGCAACCTATTGGCCTGTTGTGCCAAAGACGCTAGATGTGACCGAGTCACGTTCACCTTTTTGGAAGACAATCGTATACCTTAAGACCTCCGATGGAACTGTATGGCTAGGCGTTCCCCACTGGGTACGTTTTGCTGACGACCATATCAGTTGGAAAGGCTCTGTCAATGAGGGTATCAAAATGGGTGAAGTCAAGCGGCTTCAGCGGCTGGGAGACAGGAGGAGCTGGAGGAGCCAGGGGAAGTAGACTACTACTTCTCATCAATCCTCAGAGTCTGTGGTGGGAGCGGCATACACTGTTCTGATGTGAGAATGACTTTTATTTTGCAGGGGCTACCCCAGCACCAACCACCGTTTGTTCAGAAAACATGTTCACCAGCGACGACTTCCGGCAACTTAAGTCAGAGGATCCCGTTGGTACCCTCGTTTCTCCAAGAAGCCTTCCAGATGATCTCGTGTCCATTGACGTCATTGGAACGAATGATGAGACTTTGAATGCTAAAGTTTTCACGACGCCTAAGGATGAACAGGTACATATACGTGGTTATTCGATGCAAGTATTTTCAAATCTTTCATTTATTCGAAAAGCCGATCACAAAAATAGCTCATCGTTAGGAAAGACGACTTTTTTTTGCTAGCCAGCTGAAGTGGAAAATGTACATTTGCTTACTCTAGCATCGCCCAATTGAAAACATAATACTATGACAAATCTTTAACTATGAGACATGGACATTTTGCACAAATATGTAGCTTCACTACTTCTAAACTAACAACAAGTGAACACAGACTTCAAACAAATCATAGTTGGAAACATGTTGTCAGTGACCATACACATAAATAGACAACAGGACAGACAGAAAGACTGAGAGAAGCTCACGCCCGTGAGCATACGGACGGGCGGTCAGACAGATTGACGGATGGACGGACAGTTACGCAGACTTACAGAGACAGATAGACACACACACATACACACACACACAGCAACATATATCAACGGAGACACAGATGAAAAGCTGCTTGATTATCTAAATGATACCGATAGATATGTGCATAGTTTTAATGCTGCTTTATTGTCTATATTCTTAACAAGTTTGAAGGGTTGGGAAGTTCCTGTTAATATTTTTTGTCTTTTTGCTTTGGCCCGTCGTAGACGTTGAACCAAAGCTAACGACACAAGGTTGCAGCCAGTATAACATCCCACAATGTCACGATATTTAAATAAACCCATATTTCTCCGTCCCAGGGATAGAACCACGGCACTGCGCCTCGCATATCGTCCAACCCCAAAGCATGCTCGCCCATCTCCGCCTGTCTAAAGACATGGTTTCAACAAGCGAGTAGAGGCTGAGAGGCTGACCGTGTACTCATGCAAGAGGGGAGAGCACTTGTTAAGAATATACACCAGCTCCTGCCAGCCCACCCACCAGTGCTCTCCCCTCTTGCATGAGTACACGGTCAGCCCCTCAGCCTCTACTCACTTGTTGAAACTATGTCTTCAGACAGGCGGAGATAGGCGAGCATGCTTTGGGGTTGGACGATGTGCGAGGCGCAGTGCCGTGGTTCTATCCCTGAGACGGAGAAATATGGATTTATGTGATTATTGTCTATATGACATCGATAGATGTGCTTTCAAAAAGCTGTTTCATTGTCTAAATGACACCGATGGATGTGTGCACAAAAGAAGCTCCTTTATTGTCTAAATGACACTAACAGATTTGTGCATTTAAAAAGCTGCTTAATCGTCTGAATGATACCATTAGATGTGTGTGTAGCCCAGGCTAGCACAAAGGCAGAACACAAACCGTCTTCAATCAGTTCCAAACAATAGCTTTTATTCATAAACTTACAAGTTTTGCTTCCCATTTTCAATACAATCATGTAAATCATCACAATTCTTTAGCGTACAACTGTCATCAGCACATATTCAGTAATGCTTGCACTGTTTGCCTCTTCATTAAAACAATAATTATCCTATCCTTTAACCTGTACTACTATTTCTTGTCCTCTCATCGAGCACAGTACAAATAATACTATTAATTATTTTATAACATACTCTGTTCCTTTTGTTTTCAAACAATTATTTACTTTAATCATTCATACATAAAACAATGAAGGTTTTGAACTCACCTGGCACAAAGGCAGAACACAAATCGTCTTCAGTCAGTACCAAACGATAAATGACGGTTTCGCCTTCCAGCTCAATATATGTGCTAAAACAATGAGTTTGATTCACAGCATTGTCCACGTTGCTGCTGCTTGCATTGTGGATTCTGCTTATCGTTCGCTCAACCCGGTCATCGCCGGCAGTTTGTACGCAAACAGCGATTATCGTTCATAGTTCCAATTCATCCCATTACATGTGCACAAAAAACCTCCTTCATTGTCAAAACACCGATAAATGTGTGCATTAAAAAAGCTGCTTATTTGTCTAAATGACACCATTAGATGTGTGCACCAAAAAACTGTTTAATTGTCAAAATAACACGATAGATGTGGGCATTAAAAAAGCTGCATAATTGTCTTAATGACAACGATAGATGTGGGCACTTTTTTTAAAGCTGCTTCATTGTCAAGATAATACCAATAGATGTGTGCATTTAATTAGACGCTTAATTGTCTAAATGACAACGACAGATGTTTGCATTAACGAAGCGCCTTGGTTGTCTAAATGACACCGATAGATACGTGCTTTTTTTTGCTGCTTCGTTGTCAAAATATTACCGATACATGTGTGCGTTTTAAAAAGCTGCGTAATTGTCTAAATGACATTCATAGATGTGTGCTTTTAAAAAACCCTGCTTAATTGTCTAAACGACAGCAATAGATGTGTGAAATTATGATCGGTAGATGAGAGGATATGTCACAGGAAATGCTATGCATGTCACATGGTTGTAAAGATCAAAGAAACAAACAAACTTTTGTTGACATTGCAAGTGATGATATGAAAAAAAAACCCACAGAAAACAGTTTCTACAAACACAAGGGAAAGGTTACGCAAGGTCTTCTTTTGAGTATCTCCCGTTATGGACCTATTCAATGACAAGGACATGTGTCCATGAAATACAGTACATTGTACAAATGACAGAAAACAATTTTAGGAGATGGAGTTTGGGTGTAGATGTGGGGCAATAGCGCTCGAAAAGTGTCATTAAATTACCATGATAAAGGGTTGAAGCCGCTCAATGCCGTGGAGGCTCAAAACAGGCAAAGAGGCCACCGTGGGACATTTGAAGTGTGTCATTTCACTAGGATTTGAATCGTG
The DNA here is from genome assembly GCA_034096865.1 of Theodoxus fluviatilis. Taxonomy (NCBI): domain Eukaryota; kingdom Metazoa; phylum Mollusca; class Gastropoda; order Cycloneritida; family Neritidae; genus Theodoxus; species Theodoxus fluviatilis. The sequence goes on from JAWQFJ010011295.1 coordinate 8,047, forward strand.
GTTTGGGGGTAAGAATTTACTCACGGCGACTCCCTCCGCGTTTTGTAAGAGGCGAATAAGTAGAAAAATCGTGTCTTGACTTGCTTTTAATTTACCCAACTCAAATGATTTTTCGTAATCAATAGCCTTGAGTACCCTGAAGAGGGTGATGGGCCGTAAAACTAACCCATCATTCCATCCATCTAACCATCCATCCATCCATTTATACTTTCCTCCATCCATCCATCCATTTATACTTTCCTCCATCCATCCATCCATCCATCCGTCCATCCATCCATCCATCCATCCATCCAACCATCCATCCATCCATCCATCCATCCATCCATCCATCCATCCATCTGCAAGCCGCATTGGTCCATCTTAGCTTTCTCATCTTTAGATAGGGTTGAGGCAAATATGTCTCCTGTTCCAAGTGGGTCATACTTTCTAACAAGTACACTGCAGATTTGTGACTGCACACGAGAAAACAAGGCCAAAGCCGGAGAAATGACACGATGATATATTCAACCACAATGTTCTTTACTCATTCATGCACTTTCCAGAAGAAAACAGCTTGTTCATAGAGAAACTCTTTCTTTTTTTTTACAGTAATGTATAGTTCAGAAAAGCAATTATATGAAGTAGTGCGCTAATGACTATTCTCACCGTTTGCACAAAAACTGTGTTGCCAACGTTAGCCTTGTTTTTCATGCACGGTCACATTTGTGCTTTATTTTCAACAGCTTACGACCAGCGATGCGCTGACAGTACCCGAAGGAGCGACCGCCGTCATTCTAGAGATCAGTCTACCGATCGACGCAGTCAATTCCCTGATCATCAAGGCTGTGTCACAATCTGGAAGTGGTGAGCTACTCCAAAAAGCCTAAATCAACGAATAATACCTGTTAAGCAAGTCGAGATGGCCTTTTCCACCTTTCTTGCCCTTAAACAGTATTCCCGTGATACAGAGTGTACCCCACTACCCTGAATACCTAAATTTGTTTGGAATAAAGGTAAACAAGAGATGGATCTTGCGCAAATCATCGTGCGCACCAAATTTTCTCTTGATCGCAGCAGCAATAAAGTTTCACTTTGGTGGAATATTAGTTTTTCAATCAAGCCCAAAGAGCAATGATTGCAGTTGAAGAACTGGTTATTATGTAAGAGGTCATTTATTTGAAAATTAACAGTTTGCTATGACTGTCTTGATGTTTTTACCATGCAGTTTTGTTTTGTCTCTTCTTAGTCGAGCAACCATACGTTTCTATACTTCAGATGCTTCTTAATGCAACCTTTCCGGGTCAAAGGGAGAAAATGTAGACAATCGGGTTCTGTTTGTATGTTTGTTTGTTTGTTTGTTTGTTTCCAGGAGGCAATGTTCTTCTCTTTTTATATACACATGCACACACATGCACAACTCTCTCTCTCTCTCTCTTTCTCTCTCACATGCACACACACACACACACACACACACACACAAGCACGCGCGCGAGCACACGCAAACACATACACAATAACAAACGCTAACAACACAAACAAAATTACGTACACGCTTATTGAGATCCATGACTCATCATATTTTCTACTTTATGAATTTTATATTATTTACGTTTTGTTTTAGCACTATCTGCACACCATGGGGAAAATGCAAGAAAATAACGATGTTCTTCCCGACTCATCGTGGTGCACTATTGAGGGGAGATGCTCATTATCATTATGATATGATTTAATGTTTAAATTTTTTATCATTTTCGTCGCTAATTAGTTTACGTAATTTGTTTTCATCCAAAAGATTTGGATCAACATTTTCACGCAAAAATATGAGAATGGAAACTAACATAATTATTGAGTCTATTTATCTGCAGCTGTCTAAATAACGGCTGCCTGTCCAGATAGTGCTACCACAGACGCTTTTGTACTCACTCCTGTTCTCGCTATTGCTCCTGCTCCTGCTGCTTCTGCAGCTGCTGCTGCTCCCTCTGCTAATGTTAATGCAGCGTCTGCTGCTGTTACCACTGCACGCGTCGTCGGTGTTGTAGTCATCATCATTTTCCATTCTTTGCTTTGCAGAATCATCACTGATTCCAGGCCAATTTTTCAATGACCCCGAGGGAAAGACTTTCGTGGTTTACACTCGCCTGCCAGAGGATACGGCGTCGTTGACTATCAATGGTGCTCTCAATGCTCCAGCCCCTGTGAAGGTCTTTAGCTCAGTTCCAAGAGAGGAAACGGTATGTATGATGACTTGTGATACATTTTAGGATAATATGGACAATAGATTTACTCATGCACGCATGTGTGCTCATGCGCCTACAGGCACCCACGCATGCACGATCGCATTCTAGAAGGCAAGGTATTGCCGACTTTCAGCAGTGCTAAAGAAACTGTAGCTCCTGTGTAAGGGCCTCCTCACACGTGGCAAGTTTTGTTGAAAGGACTCGACATTTCCTTGTGTCCGGTAAAACGCTCAAATGAGATTTGGTGTGAAATATTATTTAAATAAAATTTACAGACGAGGGCATCAGCCGTAAAATGAACCCCGGGTCATCCGTGTGGTAGTCGACAACGATACCCAATAGGCCACTTGAGTTTATAGATATCTCCCAACTTTCCCCGTAGAATCGTGCTAACAATGATATTGTGGTATTTTTTTCGATTTACAAGTCCCCAACCAACCAGTTTCTACACAAACAAAACGAGAAAAACGCTCTAAGGTATGAAATCGCATCCTACATCCCTTATTAACTCCGCTATCCGCCCAGTCATTCAACACGGGGTTGGGGTTGGATTTTCATCAAACTCGATCGAGTAAACTGCGCGTCTTGTGACGACAACATGTTTTTCGCAATAAACAGCACACATTAGAAAGATACTGTGATTTAGAACTGTATGAAACATTCATTTTTAAGCGTCAGGACATTCTACAACGGACAGATGAAGTAGCAAAGCCATAGAAAATTTGAATCGAGCTTGACAAGTCCGCCATTTGGACATTGTTGGACACTTTACCACTCAATCACTGGCAGGAACCCATCTGATTGGCTGCTCGAGGGAGTGTCCAAGGCAGTGTCCGACGGACATGGAAAATAGTACGTGTTTTTATTGGGCGGACACTCGACAGAAGATTGCTTTTTGGACTTTTTGGCGCGACATTTCTTATGTAAACAGGATAGTTACCAGAACATTGCCACGTTTGAGCACGCCCGAAACATTTTTTGCCACTTGCAAGAGCGACATTCCCTGTAGAAACAACAAAGTTGCCAGAAGTGTGTCCACGTGTGAGGAGGCCTGAAGCCTTTAGTTCTTTTCCAAGGCAGGGAACGTTATATAAATTCAGTCCGTTTTCGGGTTATGTGAACTATTGGCATATGCAAGCAAGCACACACACACGCATGTGTGCAGTTACGGGAAATCTGATATTGCGGTTGCTGCTGCTCATTTTATTTGTTGTTATTGTTGTAGTGGCTGCTACTGTTGTGGCTGCTGCTGCTGCTTCTAGGGTTACAATTACGGATATTTCATGCCTTCTCTGTAAATGAAACGGAAAAGGAAGTATTTGTCTATACTTGATAATCAAATAGCATCACTTATGCAGGATGTTGTAGAGGTTTCCAACAATGTCATGCCCGGTTGATCTTTCAGGCTCCTGGAGAAAACAAGCCAGCGCTGATACGAGAGGCAAATTCTGGCGTTCTTCTCCTCATACCTGAGAATGTTGATGTGAAACAGTTGACTACAACAAGTTGTGAGAAACGTAAGTTATTTTTATTAATGCATATGACAGAGTAATATTGCACATATATACACGCACACAAACACACATACAGTTATACTCAAACACACACGCGTGCACGCGCATATACACGTGCAATATTTTGTTCTTCTTTAATGTGTGTAATTTCTTGGACATTTTACAGCTTTCAGACAAAAGTGGTGGGCAATTGTGTGCTTGGAAGTGTGTGTGTGTACACGTGCTTATCTATATACATGTATGTGCATATGTGCATGTGCGAGTGTAAACGTCGATCTAGGGGAAAATAATTCGGCATTGACGTAACGAGTGGACCTAGAATGCTTGGAATTGGATCATCATCACAAAATGTCGGCTCCTTTGGGCGAGATGTGTAATGTGAATGGAAGAGATCAGGTTTCAAAGCAAGCTTTCAGTTCTGAGTTCGTCGAGGGTGAAAGAAGGACCATGGAACCCTTCAAATGCTACAAAGACTGTTCACACATTCTAGAAAGCACGTCGCGTGAAAACATTCTAGTCGAGGAAAAACTGGCCTCAACAATTTCAAAAGCTGATAAGCATTCCAAAGACTAATGTTAGTGTACCCTTGACAGGAACAGAGGCGAACGAATAAAGGAAATTCTTATAACATTGGTTCAGATGGGGCTATAACCTGCCCTAGTTGCCACAAGATCTGCATATCTTAGGCAGTTGACTCGCTGTCGATACCATTGACGTTTACTTC
>JAWQFJ010011295.1:17500-19099 GCA_034096865.1 Theodoxus fluviatilis
AGGTGCCACATGACCTCAAAGATGCCAATATCATCCACCTGTATAAGAACAAGGGTGAAAAGACTGCCTGTGATAACCACAATTGCATCTCCCTTCTGAGCATAGCAGGCAAGCTGCTCGCCCGAATCCTCCTCAACAGGACCACAGAGCACTTAGTGGACAGCATAGTTCCAGAGAGTCAGTGTGGCTTAAGACAGAGCAGAGGTACAGTTGACATGATCTTCGCTGCCCGTCAACTTCAGGAGAAATGCTTTGAGCAGCACCAAAATCTCTACCTGCTTTTCAATGACCTCACTAAGGCGTTCGACACAGTCAGCCGTCCTGGCCTCAGGGTCAATTGTTTCAAGCTGGGCTGCCCCCTAAAGTTTGTCCAGATGATATGTTCCCTATACGACGGCATAATGGCTCGCGTTATCGAGACTAGAGATGCCTCGGGGCCGTTCCAGGTCACAAAAGGTGTTAAGTAAGGATGTGTCCTTGCACCTACACTCTTCAATCTTCTCTTCGCCGAGATGCTCTCAACAGCCCTCTCCCAGACAGATGCAGGAAATACAATCCGCTACAGAACAGATGGCTGCTTATTCGATTTAAGGCGCCTAAAGGCGCGCATCAAAGTTTGCCAACCCCTCGTTCGCGACCTCCTGATCGCTGCTGACCTTCAAAAGCTCGCTGACTGCTTCACTGCCGCCACCAAAGCCTCTGGCCTGACCATCAACATCAAGGAGACAGACACACAAACACTTCATGGAACATCAAACCTGCAACACTCCATCAAGATCGACGGACAAGTCCTCAATATTGTCGAGACCTTCACCTACCACGGCAGTCGTCTCTCGTCAAACGGCAGTCTCGATAGCGAGATCTCCTGTCGGTTGTGCAAGAGTAGCTGCTTCTTTGGACGCCTCTGCATCCGAGTTTGGCGGGAGGACGGCATCTCCATCAAAACAAAGACTGCCGTGTACAGAGTCGTCATCCTCTCCTCTCTGCTCTACGGTTGCGAAACTTGCTACCGCCGGCAAAAGAAACGGCTCGACCGGTTTCACTTCCGCTACCTCCGCAAGAACATCAGCTGGGAAGAAAGAGTGACCAACCAGGAGGTACTCTGACGTGCTATGTGCACTGCCCATATTATGAAGATGGACGACAGCCGCCTACCAAAACGACTTCTCTGTGATGAGTTATCCCACGGCACACGTCGGCTAGGTGGTCAAACGAGATGCTGCAAGGACATTCAAGAACACCCTGCATTCCTGTAACATTCTTGTCGTCGGTTGGGAAGCCTTGACTGCTGACAGCAGCACTTGGAGGCCGCACATCCACAAAGACACAAGGTCTTTGAAGAGGTAACACCAAGCCAAAAACAAGACAAAGTACCAAAAAATGCTGTGACTACCGTAGCCTGCCCTGTGTGCCGACACCCCTGCGCATCCGAGTTTGGCCTTCGGTCAAATATGCGACAACAGTTAGCGTCATCTTCACCCCGCGAAGGACTTCGATGATGGTGATGATGATGATGATGATGATGATGATGATGATGATGATGATGATGATGATGATGATGATGATGATGATGATGATGATGATTATGAAGATGAGGGG
>JAWQFJ010011297.1:0-12188 GCA_034096865.1 Theodoxus fluviatilis
CTATCTATCTATCTATCTATCTATCTATCTATCTATCTATCTATCTATCTATCTATCTATCTATCTATCTATCTATCTATCTATCTATCTATCTATCTATCTCTATCTATCTATCTATCTATCTATCTATCTATCTATCTATCTATCTATCTATCTATCTATCTATCTATCTATCTATCTATCTATCTATCTATCTATCTATCTATCTATCTATCTATCTATCTATCTATCTATCTATCTATCTATCTATCTATCTATCTATCTATCTATCTATCTATCTATCTATCTATCTATCTATCTATCTATCTATCTATCTATCTATCTATCTATCTATCTATCTATCTATCTATCTATCTATCTATCTATCTATCTATCTATCTATCTATCTATCTATCTATCTATCTATCTATCTATCTATCTATCTATCTATCTATCTATCTATCTATCTATCTATCTATCTATCTATCTATCTATCTATCTATCTATCTATCTATCTATCTATCTATCTATCTATCTATCTATCTATCTATCTATCTATCTATCTATCTATCTATCTATCTATCTATCTATCTATCTATCTATCTATCTATCTATCTATCTATCTATCTATCTATCTATCTATCTATCTATCTATCTATCTATAGATCTATCTATCTATCTATCTATCTATCTATCTATCTATCTATCTATCTATCTATCTATCTATCTATCTATCTATCTATCTATCTATCTATCTATCTATCTATCTATCTATCTATCTATCTATCTATCTATCTATCTATCTATCTATCTATCTATCTATCTATCTATCTATCTATCTATCTATCTATCTATCTATCTATCTATCTATCTATCTATCTATCTATCTATCTATCTATCTATCTATCATCTATCTATCTATCTATCTATCTATCTATCTATCTATCTATCTATCTATCTATATTGAATATATCAACATACAAGACGACTAGAAGACTTCAAACGACAGCGTGTGTCCGTAAATAACAACTGAAAAAGACACACCTATTTTTCTGTAAAGTTTAATTTTGAAAAATTGAGTTTTTGGTATCTGCCATCTTTTGCAGGATATGACTCAATGAGAAAAGGTCAAATGTTCAAATGTTAAACGATCTTTTAAATTAAATTCAAATGTTTTAATGCTGGTTTCAATATCTCAGAATGTCCGAAAGGTCCAGTTCCACTCAGTTTGTAGTGGAGAGTCACAAATATGAAATATGATATTCTGGAAAGGCTTCCAGAGATGGGCCACACTAGTGGCCTCGTCCAAGAAGAGGGGTGTTGGAAAGACCGCCAAGCTGGCGGGCCACACAAGCTGGCGGGCCACACAAGCTGGCGGGCCACACAAGCTGGCGGGCCACACAAGCTGGCAGGCCATACAAGCTGGAGGCCCACACAAGCTGGAGGCCCACACAAGCTGGCGGCCACACAAGCTGGCGGCCACACAAGCTGGCGGTCCACACAAGCTGGAAGCCCATACAAGCTGGAGGCCCACACAAGCTGGAGGCCCACACAAGCTGGCGGGCCACACAAGCTGGCGGGCCACACAAGCTGGCGGGCCACACAAGCTGGCGGGCCACACAAGCTGGCGGGCCACACAAGCTGGCGGGCCACACAAGCTGGCGGGCCACACAAGCTGGCGGGCCACACAAGCTGGCGGGCCACACAAGCTGGCGGGCCACACAAGCTGGCGGGCCACACAAGCTGGCGGGCCACACAAGCTGGCGGGCCACACAAGCTGGCGGGCCACACAAGCTGGCGGGCCACACAAGCTGGCGGGCCACACAAGCTGGCGGGCCACACAAGCTGGCGGGCCACACAACCTGGCGGGCCACACAAGCTGGCTTTCCACACAAAATGGCTGGCCATACAAACTGGAGGCCCACACAAGCTGGCGTTCCATACAAGCTGGAGGCCCACACAAGCTGGCAGACCATACAAGCTGGAGGCCCACACAAGCTGGCGGGCCACACAAGCTGGCAGACCATACAAGCTGGCAGACCACAACATCTGATTGGCAAACGATTTTGGTCGGTCAATCCACAAGGAATTCTCAGTGATCCACATACACAATTCCAAAAACCCCCTAAAGAACCGGAGGAAAATAAAAAGTCGTTAAAAAAAACGCAGCCAGTCGGATCATCTTGGCTGTCTTTCTCGCACTCCTCTCCTCGAAGAAGTGCATTCTGGAAGCCTTTCCAATGTTCTTGGAATAATAAAAACCGCTGGCGCTGAACCTCCAGGTTTTGGCACAACAACAAAAAAAGATCGGGTTCGAACCCGCAACCTCTCGAGAGAACTATTGATGCATTCAACATACATCTTTGACGGTACTACTATTGACCGCAATACCCCGCAATACCCCGCAATACCCACAAATATACCGCAATACCACCAAATATGCAACTCGTACTTGCGTCAAATCGCCGTAGTTTGATGTTTGCTTCGTCCAAAGAACATACGTTACATAGACATAAAGAAGCGTCACTCCGCGATTTTAAGCAAGACGAGATTTAGAGTTGCGTCCCTTGTTTTGGTTGGCTGGCAGGCGAAATCAATGCTTGGAGCGATTATGCTCTAGCTACCTATTTTATGAGCCAGTGAGTCTCTCAAATTGACAATAAACTGATGACTGCTCTAGTGTTTAAACTGCCAAGACTTATCCGACAGGCAAATGAAGACAACGAGTTTAGATCTGATAGGTGGTCATTCAATGATCATAGTATACTATGTTTGGCCAGAAAACAACATTGAAACTGATGCGATGTTTCGATATCCTAATACGCTCAAAATACTTCTACTCAATTTTGAGACACATGGGTCGCCAAAAACCATACAAATTCAACTAAACTTTCGGACCGATACACAGAAGCGACCGCATCACGAAGGGACGTAACTCTCGGAAACAGTCAAACTACGGCGATCGCATTAGATCAGTCTTGGCAGCGTTCAGCGGGCTAAGTAAACATCAAACTACGGCGATTTGACGCAAGTACGAGTTGCATATTTGGTGGTATTGCGGTATATTTGTGGGTATTGCGGGGTATTGCGGTCAATAGTAGTACCCAGATTTGATAAATTAATGCTGTTCAAGGGTTACATTTTCGAAACGAAACGACCCGCATCGTAAAAAATCCTTCTGTCTCCTTCACCAACGTTCTGGAAATTATTCATTCTCGCATGGGTTCCCCGAAACTCTAAATGACGTCAATCTAAAAAGATACCCATAATTTCTGCTGTTACGTCAATTGAAATGTTGAGACAGAAAGCTTCTAAGTGGGACTGAATTTCAGATCGTACATGCAAATGACGTCATGCTATTAATGACGTCAAATTTGGCTTTGCCGTCAAATGTCATTTCAATAATTTTTCGACCGGTAATTTCGAGAATACGACCTTAGAAAACCACTTTCTCTTCAAGCCTCGATTCTGAAAATTTGATACATTCAATCGGACCTAACTTCCAGTTAGTGTGCAAAATCTCAAGGAAATCCGTCCAGTAGTTTTTGAGATATAAGCCGTGGAGACGGGACAGACAGACACACACACACACAGACAGATAAAAACCGCTGGCGCTGAACCTCCAGGTTTTGGCATATTTAAAAAAAAATGAAAAAGATCGGGTTCGAACCCGCAACCTCTCGAGAAAAGATGGGGAAAAAACACACATGAACAAAAACACAATAAACCAGGTCGGGTTGGAACCCACAACCTCTCGAAAAAAGAGAAGAAAAAAGTTTCAGCGCAGAATCGAACCTGGTCATGCATGACCACGAGTCCAATGCTCTACCACACGAGCCATTAGACTTAGAGAATTGATATGACACTGAGACAAAAGTTCGCCACCCTAAAGTGGACAATGCTGGTGGAAAAAAAATCTATATTTTCATTTGTTTGTTTGTGTTTCATGAAAGTGTTGTGTATGAAGTATCTTTATTTATGGATAAAAAGATAATAGTTGTTGTGGGTTTTCTGTAATTCTTTGTTAATGCCGACGCTGGACATCTGATGGTGGTTACAGGAGGACTAAAATGTAAAGCTATTTCTGATTTGAAGAAAAAAATTGCGCGATCGCGTAATGCTGAAAACCAGCAAAATTGAAACGTTCTCCGCCAACTGTGGAACAGAACGAGTCAATCCTGTTAACACGATGCATAACTGGTAGATTTTTAGGCTAGATTCGCTTCGAAAAGTTGCAGATAATCTGATGGTGTTAGACTGCAAGTGTAACTTTTCTGACTTGCATTCCACTCAACACATTTTTGACTTGGTGGACATGTACTCGATTAATTGACTCGATTAAATTGAACTGATGTATTTGATATAAATTTGTATTAATCCTGAAAAATTATGAAATCATACTTCATTCATTCGCGCATTAGTCTTGGCAGCGTTCAGCGAACGAAGTAAACATCAAACTACTTGGACCATAACGTCAGAGCGAGTAGCAGACGAAACTTCACCGTCACGTGACACAAACCGGCCAATCAGAAGCGATGACGCCGGATGTGAAGTTCCTGCTATCTTACGGTGGTAATAATCGGGCAAAGTCTGAATAATCTGAGAAAGAAACTCGAATTGGTTCATTATTTGTATGAATGCGAGTTTTTTGGTCGACTTCGGTAAATTTCGCGCTGCCTCGCAGTGATGATTGTATACGAAGCTGTCGTCTGATAGGCGAAAGCGATCCGCGAAGCCAGCGGTTTCGACCATATCAAAGATCCTATATACACTAAGATGACTCACTCCAATACTTTGAGCTTCAGATAGTGCCTCACGAGGAGCGCACATGTTTGTGATGTAAAACGTGACCTTCATTACAGTATTACACTACGAGTGATCTTATCCGATACCAGTTGATGTTTTACCCCTCTGCTAAGATTATAATACAACTCATTCGAATTTTACATGAAACATTTAGTTATCTCGATCGTCTGCTGGCGTAGTGGCTACGGTTCGATCGTGTTCGTCTGCTTGGTTCGTAGTGTTGATCATTATGAATGGTGTTTCTTGAAATAAGGTCAGTAAGCCTATATGTTAATTTATAACGCTAATATAACCCTGGGCTGTCTTAATTTATCAAAGCTGTATGTTGATTGCGTCAATAGGTCGTGAACCTCCAGGTTTTGGCACACACAAAAAATTGGGTTCAAACCTGCAATCTCTTGAGAAAAGAGGGGGGGAAAAACACACACAAAAACACAAAAAACAGGTCGGGTTCGAAAAAATTTCAGCGCGGATTCGAATCCGTTCACGCATGACCTAACGTTACAATTGTCCAGCGCTTTACCATCTGAGCCATTCATTTGGCAACTGACGTTACTACGTGTTTGTAAAGGAATTATAACGTTCTTTTCTGTAAACTCCCTCGCTTCATATTTTGCACTGTAAATTGTATAAAAATGGATGATAGTTCATGAAATTTGAGTGGTCTTGTACATTTTAGGATACTTAAGGTCTATTTCTGCCAAGTTTATTATCGATTCACTGCCATTAGGCCAAGCCAACAGACTACCAGTACCAAGTTGTTGCGCTTAAGTCAGGACAGACAGAACGAACGAACGAACTTTATTTTACAAGGGTAGTGAATTAGGCAGTATTGCCTTTCTTACTTACATTCAGCCCTTGAGGCAAAATATTCAAATGTGGTAAGAGAGAGAGAGAGAGAGAGAGAGAGAGAGAGAGAGAGAGAGAGAGAGAAAGAGAGATACAGAGAGAGAGACAGAGAGAGAGGGTGGGAGGGGAGCTGGGAAAAGGGGAGGAAGGGAAGAGAGAATGAGAGTAAGATGGTGGGTGGGAGAGAGAGAGAGAGAGTGAGAGAGAGAGAGAGGAGAGAGAGAGAGAGACAGACAGAGAGAGAGAGAGACAGAGAGAGAGAGTGAGAGAGAGAGAGAGGAGGGGGGGGGGAAGCTGGGAAAAGGGGAGGAAGGGAAGAGAGAATGAGAGTAAGAGGGTGGGTGGGAGAGAGAGAGAGAGAGAGAGAGAGAGGAGAGAGAGAGAGAGAGAGAGAGAGAGAGACAGAGAGAGAGACAGAGAGACAGAGAGAGAGAGAGAGTGAGAGAGAGAGAGGGGGGGGGGAGGGAAGCTGGGAAAAGGAGAGGAAGGGAAGAGAGAATGAGAGTAAGAGGGTGGGTGGGAGAGAGAGAGAGAGAGAGAGAGAGAGAGGGAGGGAGAGAAAGAGGGGGGAGGGGAGCTGGGAAAAGGGGAGGAAGGGAAGAGAGTAAGAGGGTGGGTGGGAGAGAGATCGAGAGAGAGAGAGACAGAGAGAGAGAGAGAGAGAGTGAGAGTAGCCATAAGTACTGATCAAAAGATCAGATAAAGGCCTCGCAGCCTAAGACATCTGAGGACATATCTATCTATCTAAATTAATTCTCCTATAAACTGTCCTCGCAAATGACGTCACGTTATTGATGACGTCGCACATGTTGGAATTTCGCCATTCCTCCCCAGGTGTTTCGAAATTCTTCTGGCATATAGGATCGAAAATCTCCTCGCAAATGACGTCACTTTATTCGAAGTCAAATGATAACGTCACAGAGTTTGCAAAATGGAGTCTGTTGAATCGTTTTCATTAAAACACCAAAATGTAAAAAAGTCACTTTCTTTTCAAACCTCGATTCTGAAAATTTGATAATATTGAATGGGACCTAACTTCCAGTCAGTGTGCAAAATCTCAAGGAAATCCGTCCAGTAGTTTTTGAGATATAGGCCGTGGAGACGGGACAGACACACACACACACAGACAGACTAATAAAGTCTGTAGGACCTCCAGTAAACCTGGAGGGATAATTCACAGATGACCTACTTTTTCTCCTCTCATTGAAGAAACTTTTTTCTTCTATTCATGTGTATCTTTGAATTACCATGCATGAAAGTGTGAAAGTGCATTATATTAACAATATCTTCTTTGACACCCATGTCTCCCCTTAATGACCTGTCACTGTCCTGATGCCCCCAGGTAGCCCCTTTGGCTGCTTGTGGCTGCCCCTGGCTGAGCTACTGGAGCAGGCCCTGAAAGCCCAGCAGCCAGGCTTGCAGCTGATAGGAGTGGTGTCTAGTAGCTCTGGCAGTGTGTTGTCCTCATTCCTCATTTGCACTTCATGGTTTGAGGTTTCTTTGGAGACTCCTCAGAGTATGAGTGTGGTGGATGGTGTGTACAGTCAGGTGATCTGGAATGTCCACAGTTGTTACTCATCCAAGTTGTGTTTCATATTTCTCTCTCAAGTTGCAAATGTTGTTGTCATTATTTGTTGTTTATATTTTTCAATAAGAAAAGAAATGTTACTGTTTATGTTGATCAGTTAGTTGACAGCTTTGATGACAATGCAGTGACCATGCCATTGGGCATTTGTGAGTCAAAAGAGCTCTGATGAAGTAGCTTTGCCAGACTTTGGTCTCATTAAGGTAGGAAGATCCCTATTGAATAAATGATTTTTGAAGGAAACTTGTCTTTTTCAGTACTTTATTATCATTACCACAATGCTTTGTTCTTTCACTCTGTGTCTTGAAAAGCTGGAAAAGTAGTGTTTTGTCATTATGAATTGGCTTAGTTTGCACCACAGGTAGATAATTTCATTCCTTAAGGCCTCCGCACACGAGGCAACCAAAGTCTCTTACCACGTTGCTTGCGGCTGGTTGCTTGCCATGTGGCAGGCAATGCTGGAGACTGCAGCTCGCACACGCTTCCACTGTGAAATTTCACCTCTCGCCACGTTGCGAACACGTCGACCCGCGGACACATGGTTCTGCGTGTGACCTGCATTTCGAAATTTAAAATGTACGAGCTTTCACGACCTATGGATGCATTCAACATACAGCTTTGATAAATTAATGCTGTTCATGGCTTACATTTTCTTTGGATGGGGTTTCTAGTATCCCGAAATACAGCGTTTTCTGTGCGAAGTGTATAGCCATCTCCGCCATTTACTTTTGCGAACAGTCTCGACAACGCGAGAACGTCGCCCGGTGATTGGTGGATTTACAGAGAGTGGCTGGAGTGGCAAGCCACTGCCCTCAAAACTAGAACAGGTTTAAACTCGAGCAACTCAGTTGCTAGTGGCGTAGAAAGTTGCTTGGAATGCCAGTTGCTTTCAACCGACATCGCACACGAAGCAATGTATGGCGAGCAATCGAGTTGCCCGAGTGGAGTTGCCTCGTGTGCGGAGGCCTTTAGCAACAATTTTGATGAGCCTAGGATACACCTATCCTTTTGCAAGCAGCAGATGAGACAATTTCAAGATGGACAGCAGCTACAGCTGGTTTATATCATCCATTGAAAAGTCAAAACCATTATTCACTTTGTCACTGCTTTGGTTGTAAGTCTGCATATGGCAAGCTGCTGTAATCTTTTCAGTGCATTTTCTCAAAATGTATTTTTCATGTTAAGTAGGTACATGTATCTTCAAAACAAAGAATACTCTGCTCATTTTCAACATGTCCTCTATTTCTTTCTCTTTTTGACTCACATGCGAAGCAAAAGTGAGTCTATGTACTCACCCGTGTCGTTCGTCCGGGCGTCCTGTCGTCCATAAAAAAACTTTAACGTTGGATTTTTCTCGGAGACTATTAAGTGTATCAACACCCAATTTGGCATGATGGTGTATGATGACAAGGCGTCAAAAAACATACATAGTGACTTGACCTTGCTTCAAGGTCAAGGTCGCAGGGGCCGTAAACGTTGTCTAAAAGCCAGCCATTTTTCACATTTTCCCAATTTTCTCTGAAGTTTTTGACTCACATGCGAAGCAAAAGTGAGTCTATGTACTGAGCCGTGTCGTCTGTCCGTCCGGGCGTCCGGGCGTAAAAAAACTTAAACGTTGGATTTTTCTCGGAGACTATTAAGTCTATCAACACCAAATGTGGCATGATGGTGTATGATGACAAGGCCTCAAAAAACATACATAGTGACTTGACCTTGCTTCAAGGTCAAGGTCACAGGAGCCATAAATGTGGTCTCAAAAACAGTCATTTTTCACATTTTCCCAATTTTCTCCCACGTTATTGAGAATGGCAACCTTAGCTACAAGTGGTATATAGGTCAAAGCAAGCCCTATCTTTTGATACCAGTTTGGTTGACCTTGCTTCAAGGTCAAGGTCACAGGAGCTCTTCAAAGTTGGATTGTATACATATTTTGAAGTGACCTTGACCCTGAACTATGGAAGATAACTGTTTTAAACTTAATAATTATGTGGGGCACATGTTATACTTTCATCATGAGACACATTTGGTCACATATCATCAAGGTCAAGGTCACTTTGACCCTTATGAAATGTGACCAAAATGGGGTAGTGAACCACTAAAAGTGACTATATCTCATGGTAGAAAGTGCCAATAAGCACCATTGTGCTTCCTATGTCTTGAATTAACAGCTTTGTGTTGCATGACCTTGGATGACCTTGACCTTGGGTTAAGGTCACATGTATTTTGGTAGGAAAAATGTGTAAAGCATTTCTTTGTGTATGATGTCATTGGTAGGTTTAGTTGTTTGACCTTGACCTTGAAGGTCACCTGAAGGTCAAGGTCATATAAAGGTCAAGGTCAAGCATGTGAGTCGTATGGGCTTTGCCCTTCTTGTTGAGATTGGATACCTGACCTATATATGGTATCTGGGCAAAATAATCCCCATCTTTTGATACAGTTTGATTGACCTTGCTTCAAGGTCAAGGTCACAGGAGCTCTTTAAATTTGGATTGTATACATATTTTGAAGTGACCTTGACCCTGAACTATGGAAGAGAACTGTTCCAAACTTCATAACATTGTAGTACGCATGTTATACTTTCATACTAGGTCACCCGTGTCGTCCGTCCGGGCGTCTGGGCGTCCTGTTGTCCGTAAAAAACTTTAACGTTGAATTTTTCTCGGAGACTATTAAGTCTATCAACACCCAATTTGGCATGATGGTCTATGATGACAAGGCGTCAAAAAACATACATAGTGACTTGACCTTGCTTCAAGGCCAAGGTCGCAGGGGCCATAAATGTTGTCTAAAAAACAGCCATTTTTCACATCCTCTCAGCATGTGAGTCGTGTGGGCTTTGCCCTTCTTGTTTTTCTTCTTCTGAAACCTTGACTAAGAGTCCGTCTATGGGTTGATTGTTTTACTTAAAGAATAAATACATATGATCTTCTTACCTGAATTAGACCCACAAAGAAATCCCTTGTCCTGTCTTTGTGTCCTTTGTGTGACATGGTGGATGACTCCTAGGGATGCAGAATGAATGCTAGAGTCCCATTGCCCCATACTGTTCCCCCTGTGGGTTGTGGGTTAAAAGAATAGACCCACTGTGTCTCCCTCCTAAAAGGCAAAAAAAAAAGAAGAGAAATTGTGACTTGAATTGCGATTACTTGGAACTATTCTGGTGATGTTCTTGCTTAATGGCCTTGCATAGCCTAAAAGGCCGATAGGCTGTCAAACTCCCTCCCTCCCTCCCTCCCTACCCCCTCCCTCCTTCCTCCATACCCATACTGAGCACTCAAGTCCGGCTGACTGATATGTACAGGGCATAACTGTGGGAGGTAACAAAAATAAATGTGTGTGTGTGTGTGTGTGTATGTTTGTGTGTGTGTAGGTTTGTGTATGTATAAATGTGTGATGTACTGTCTTGTACAAAGAGCTGCTTCCAACTTCTCAGCTTCAGTGGCTATCTACCAGCATTTATGTGTGGATATGTCCTGCATTGGTGCAGAGGGTTAAGAGGAGGTAAGTAGAACAGCAATGAAAATCAGGTCCCTTCTCAGCGCTGCATGTTATTCACTCCTGAACAGCAATTTTGGGGCGTGATTCACTCAGCGCTGAGCAGCGCTTTGCATCACCGATCCGAGGTGATTCAGACGATTTTGCATCATTTTCAAAATGGCGTCTTCGATCCCGCACTGGCCGTCGATGCGTAAAATAACCCTCAGAAACATCATTTTGGGACTGGAACGGGCTTTATTTGCCCCAAGCGCCCTGTATGCGCGAGTAATGGCAAGTAAGGATGACACAGTAGTGGACTTTATTCATGCAGAATACATTTAAACGTGCATAAACGATGTCTGTGGCAAAGAAAACACTTTCTTAGCGTCTAACACAACATGGGGCGCAGAAGATTTACCTCCCCTTTAACAAGTGAAGCGCTGCACTAAATCTGTAGAGGCTTGTTCAGGAGGCGCAGCGCTGCACAGCGCTGCACGTGTTTCACTCATGAACAGCAATTTTGGGGCGTGATTCACTCAGCGCTGAGCAGCGCTGTGCATCACCGATCCGAGGTGATTCAGACGATTTTCAAAATGGCGTCGCAGATTCTGACCATTGTCGTGCTGCTGGCCGTCGATGCGTAAAATAACCCTCAGAAACATCATTTTGGGACTGGAACGGGCTTTATTCGCCCCAAGCACTCTGTATGCGCGAGTAATGGCAAGTAAGGATGACACAGTAGTGGACTTTATTCATGCAAAATACATTTAAACGTGCATAAACGATGTCTGTGGCAAAGAAAACACTTTCTTAGCGTCTATCAACACAACATGGGGCGCAGAAGAGTTACCTCCCCTTTAACAAGTGAAGCGCTGCACTAAATCTGTAGGTGTTCAGGAGTGGCAAAGAGCGCTCAATTGCCAACATGAAGCGCTCATGCAGCGCTTTATACTCCTGAACAAGCTTTAAGTTGTCGATCGTCGCCTTTGAGTTTAACGTTTGTAAGACTGAAAGCGTACACTGATACAGTGCGATGACAAAAGGTTCAACAGTACGAGCTTTGCGATTCCCGTGTGGCGATCGTCTGTTCCTTTCTTGTGGCGGCGTCCGTCTGCAATCGTATTTGACGAAGGGCGCCGACACAATACTGAGCCTCATTCATGATTAAGTTCTCGGGAATAGGTGAAACGCGCGCGCACGGGCGCCTACAAACTCGTACACATACGCACGCACGCAGACACATGCACGCGCGCAGACACATGCACGCGCGCAGACACATGCACGCGCGCGCGCACACACACACACACACACACTCACAGGATCGCATACACGCGCGCACACACACACACACTCACACTCACAGGCACACAGACACACACACCATGCAAGATACCCGTCGTTTTCAAAGCATACGGTATGGCACACGAAAGGAATTAAACGTCCCATGTACGACGTGCATCATGTTCTTATTGCGCAGGCAGCCATTACACTA
>JAWQFJ010011299.1:0-45000 GCA_034096865.1 Theodoxus fluviatilis
TTTGCCTTTTGTTTGTCTGAAGGATAAGTATTTTTGTGAAAGTATTGTAGCCATAGCATGTGGTTGCATAATAGCAATGCGCTTGATACCAATATACTTCGCGATTAGTGGTAACTAATAAGAATTACTACGTTTCTTTTAAAAGAAGTAGGACAATGAGTACAAGGTGGGAACCTGAGAAAAAATGTGTCCAGACATACAAAAGCAAACACTAACCATGTCGCATGGGCCTTGTGTAGCTTCACTGTCACTGGAAAAGCGTGTGGTTATCCAGTGTGATGCTTTGCTCTTTTCTTGCTGTGCATGGGCAACAAGATTACATTTACAGTGGAAACCTCTCATAATCAAATTTGCTAATTACAAATTGTTCTCCCATGTTGAAATAATTTGCATCCAATTTCATGAAATATCTTCCATAAATAAAAGTTACAGATCCTGTTTAGCCTAATGAAATATTAACATATCTTTACATTATTGCTTATAAGTGCCCATACTTTATGTTACAGACAAAACGAGATCCTGGCGTGTTACCGGAGAGGGTGACATACAAGACATTCAAAGAAGTTTAAGAGGATGTGACGCAATGTCTACCCAGCCCCTGGTGCATCCTGGAGAAGTCCCCCCTAACTCTTGGTCTCATAGATGCGGACACAGTCAAGATAAAAGTGCAGATCTCTGAGGACTTCAGTGTCAAGACATTTATTTCTGGTCAACTACTTCAAAAGGCTGACAGTGTTGAACAAGTGAGGGTAAAAACTTTCTTGCAATCAGTTGCAAGTCGGAAGTTCTGCACTGGAGTGGAAGATCAAGACCTGCAAGGATTTGCTGAATTGCGCTCAGTTGACAAAGCTCAAGTGTACTTTCGACAGGCCAGAGATGTCAGCAGTGGAGAGACAGTCATACGCTCGCTTAAATGCCAGGTTCTGCTACAAGGAGACAAGGTATCACCACTGTGTGTAGAGTGTGCATATGCCAAGAGGCTTGTTCTGAGAAGACAGCAGAGAACTGTGGCAGCAGCATCACGACCCCTTCACAAGTACGACCCCCTGCACAACGCAGACAAAAGGTAATTCGCTCAGGAGCTGAAATCCTCACGAAAGAAAGAAAAGTCGCTACAGAAACAGTTAGATGAGTTCAAGGCCAACCTCGAAGGCCAAAGCATTGAAGTCAGCACAGCTCTTGGTGAGAATCTGACTCAGGTTGTGGAAGAAATTCCCCTTGCAAAGCGGTTCTGGGAAGAGCAAAAAAAAGCTTTTGCCTCAAAAGAGCGGGGTATGAAATGGCACCCCATGCTGATCCGCCTTGCCATCCTGATCCACAGCAGAAGCCCAGCAGCATATGACACACTGCGTAACTCTGGTGTTCTAAAACTGCCTGGGTATCAGACTTTGAGAGACTACACCCATGTGTACCACCCTCGGGATGGATTCAGCCAGGCTGCCATCACTGAACTGAAGCGTCTTTCCAAAGACTTCAAAGATGAAGAAAGGTTTGTTTGTCTGTTCCATGATGAGATGCTGATCAAGTCCGATCTTGTCTTTGACACACGAAGCGGAGAGATTGTGGGGTATGTCAATCCTCATCGGTGGGAGACCAATTGTGACGGATCTCTCTTCCCTCACTTTAATTGGTTTAATATTTTCTTTAGATGTGTTTTAAGACTGAAGTCTTTATTTTTAGAATCTTAACTAGGCAATCAGCCCCTATTTTAGACCAGAGAGCATACGTGCCGTTCCTCAGGTACTTAACCTGCCCCTGTGTAGCCCAGAGAGCGTACGTGACATCTCTCGGGTTTTCAATTTCAAGAGACACCATAAGCTAGTGAGCCTACGTGCAGTTTTCCAGGCCCCAACTCCCATAGACATGATAAATCGTAAATGGCATGACCAGTCTTTTTGACGCTGTGACCTTGGTTTCTCTTCTGTTACAGCCCAAAGGGGTTGTAGCATTGATTTGTCTATTTGGGAGATAGACTAACTCATTCATCCATTTAACAAAAGACACGGAGGGAGTTTGAATGTCGAATTTCTATTACCAATTTAAATGTTCAAAATTATTCATGTAAAACATGCAATATCTGAGGATAATCCAGTAATCAATGATCAATAAAAGTTCAGTTGACTGTTCAATGTTTCTGGGAGACAGGGAGAAAAAGTTTCTTTCATACTCATCACTTTTCAGGACCACAGGGAGGAGGGGGGGGAAGAGAGAACCACAGTCCAGGAGATTTTTCTCTCTCTATATTATTGTCCAAGTCACCAGCTGTCCGAGCCTCCAGCTGTCCAAGCCTCCAGCTGTCCGAGCCTCCAGCTGTCCGAGCCTCAAACTGTCCGAGCCTCCAACTGTCCGAGCCTCCAGCTGTCCGAGCCTCCAGTTGTCCGAGCCTCCAGCTGTCCGAGCCTCCAGTTGTCCGAGCCTCCAGTTGTCCGAGCCTCCAGCTGTCCGAGCCTCCAGCTGTCCGAGCCTCCTGCTGTCCGAGCCTCCAGCTGTCCAAGCCTCCAGCTGTCCAGAATCTCACTCTATTCTCTTCCACTTCCAAACGGCCTCCCTCTCCAAGTTCTTCTCCCCGAATAATGACGTCATTCCGTGAATGACGTATGACGTATGACGTACACCAAGACGGGACTAATTGTCTCTCGAGTCCCAAAATTCACCAAGTGCCCCCTCCCAGGTGGTCAGCCATCACACCTCCCTTCCTCTTTTGAGAGATTTCTTTAGGGACTTAATAAGAAAAGAAATCTCGTTCAAGGAATCTCACAATTAACTGTCTGATCAATCAAAATCTAGGCTGGTCAGAAACATTAAAAGCAATAGATATAATAAATTCATCTTTTAAAACACATGCACAAGCAAAACGTCTTGCCACAGTTGGCATACAAAACACGCAAATCTAAAAGCTCTTTGCCTGATAGTTTTCCAACGATCAAAGATATCATGCTAAAATGAACAAGCAATATGTGCATTTCTGTTTCACTGTCGGCTAAAACAGTCGGAAACGACATTTTCCCTACCACGAATGTGGCTCAAATCCAAAACATTTTTTTTTTTGAAATGCTAAACTCCTCCTCAATCATCTCTGGTTCTTCTCTTTCAGCTATTCAAAAAGAGAAATTGGTTGTGGTCAGTGTTAAGCTGCACAGGATATTTAGGAGCCCTCAAAATGATCCAGGGCCTTGATTAACCCTGTACATCTGAACTGCCTGTACATCTGACTGTCTGTACATCTGACTGTCTGTACATCTGACTGTCTGTACATCTGACTGTCTGTACATCTGACTATCTGTACATCTGACTGCCTGTACATCTGACTGTCTGTACATCTGACTGTCTGTACATCTGACAAGTAGCAAACAGAAAGATCACACAGGACATGGACACACTCTCAACAGGTTATCTGGCATTTCAGTGATGAGTAAAGAAATATTTTAAATCACAACTTATCAAAACAGCAACTGCTATTTCATGCTTTCGAATCTAGCTCAATTTGTCAAATTCATATCCCGGACCGAGCGCCCCAATTTATGTTACAGCCCAAAGGGGTTGTAGCATTGATTTGTCTATTTGGGAGATAGACTAACTCATTCATCCATTTAACAAAAGACACGGAGGGAGTTTGAATGTCGAATTTCTATTACCAATTTAAATGTTCAAAATTATTCATGTAAAACATGCAATATCTGAGGATAATCCAGTAATCAATGATCAATAAAAGTTCAGTTGACTGTTCAATGTTTCTGGGAGACAGGGAGAAAAAGTTTCTTTCATACTCATCACTTTTCAGGACCACAGGGAGGAGGGGGGGGAAGAGAGAACCACAGTCCAGGAGATTTTTCTCTCTCTATATTATTGTCCAAGTCACCAGCTGTCCGAGCCTCCAGCTGTCCAAGCCTCCAGCTGTCCGAGCCTCCAGCTGTCCGAGCCTCAAACTGTCCGAGCCTCCAACTGTCCGAGCCTCCAGCTGTCCGAGCCTCCAGTTGTCCGAGCCTCCAGTTGTCCGAGCCTCCAGTTGTCCGAGCCTCCAGCTGTCCGAGCCTCCAGCTGTCCGAGCCTCCTGCTGTCCGAGCCTCCAGCTGTCCAAGCCTCCAGCTGTCCAGAATCTCACTCTATTCTCTTCCACTTCCAAACGGCCTCCCTCTCCAAGTTCTTCTCCCCGAATAATGATGTCATTCCGTGAATCACGTATGACGTATGACGTACACCAAGACGGGACTAATTGTCTCTCGAGTCCCAAAATTCACCAAGTGCCCCACTCCCAGGTGGTCAGCCATCACACTTCCTTTCCCCAAACTCTGCACGTAGCCCTGGGGACTTGGCGCATGTGTGGTGATGTTTTCACCCTCTTACAAATCCTTAAGAAGTGGTAGATGATTCTACGCGTTCTGGATTGGGTTCGAGAAGAGAGCTGTAGTATGATAACATCTTCTTTTGGTCTAACGTGCTGGATATTTGGGTTGCATCTGCGTCACTAAATGGGATCACGTCACAGTGAGTTATGATTCAAGCAAGAGATTTTGAGAAGAACACACTGGGGTCGCTCGCTCCCTGATAAACTTCCTGCCTCTTTAACAAGTTTCAGTTGGACAACGAGGTATGTTTGTTCAAATTAGCCCTTGTTTTTCCCTGTGATCTGCTGGCCCTGTCCGTGCACAACAGCCTGTCCATGATGACCACCCCCTGGCCGACGGTCCTGTTCATGATCAACCCCCTGCCAACAGTCCTGTTGATGACCAACCCCTTGCCAACAGTCCTGTTGATGACCAACCCCTTGCCAACAGTCCTGTTGATGACCAACCCCCTGCCAACAGTCCTGTTGATGACCAACCCCCTGCTGACCAACCCCCTGCTGATACTGGTGCAGCTGTTGGAGATTTCTGCGTGGTGGCTGTTGGGGGAAGAAACTGATCAGTGCATTTTTTATGCGAAGATCAGAGATCGCTGACGAGGAGTTCAAATTCACTTTCCTGGACAAGGTCAAAGGGAAAGAGACTGTCTACACCTGTCCTTTGTTGCTAACTATTATCCAGAACGGCGAGTTATTTTAACCCCGATTTATCTCTAAACCCGGGTTAGCTATTGCGAGGTTAGGCGCTAGGTTAAATCCCCATTCACGAAGTGGAAATAACGCAGGGTTAGCTAAATCTTGGTCTCGGTCAACTCAGACGATGTGAAATAAAATTAATTCGACCTTGACCTCATGTACGCATGCGCGCACACGTTTATTGTCTGTCATTTCCATGTTTACGTTGTGTTTTCTTTCGGTAGAAAAAAGAGAGAAAGGCAAGGTCAAAAAACTTTAGTGAAACCGAAATGCGTGTGTGACAAGGTGCATTTTGTCACGATTGCTACATCAGCACACCCCCCCCCCCCCCCCCCATCTCTACCCTCGACCTCCAGTTTGACGAATTCGTCGAGGAGGTGGATCGTGTGCTAGACGCTTATAACATGCGCCCAGCAATCGGCCTTGAACTCATACTGCGACACCTAGACGGCCAGGCGAGGCGTGAGGTCATGAGTATGTCCCCCGCAGAACGCAAGGACATCTCGAAAGTGACCAGTCATCTGAGCCGCACCTTTGGGGACCGGCGACACCGTGTCCTGCTGCTGGAGGAGTTTAACCAGCGACGGCAACGACCCGGAGAATCCATGCTTGAGTTTGCTCACGACCTGCAGGCTCTGGCGCGGAGACTCAACGCTTCCACCCCTGGGTCAGTCTCTGACACCGACTTGCGCGACCGGTTTGCGGAGAGAATCGGCAATGCCAGCCTTCGTCGTGAACTTCGCCGGATGCGTTCCGCCAACCCAGCAGTCAAACTTGGGGCCCTGAAAGATGCAGCGCTGCAGTTCCTGCAAGATGAGGCGGAGGAGGAAGTTGCCCATCAGAACTCCGGGGCGAGTGTGACAATGTGGACGTTTTGTCACGGAAATGTGTGGACTATGTATGTTCCTAGCTGCTCTGTAGCAGACGACAGCAATTCTCTCTTCTTCCTTTCCTCCCTCAGCTCGCTGGCAGGGGTCAGCCTCTTGTCCAGTACCAGAGAATATTAGGTTACAATATTAGGTTACACCCTCCCCACCGGCTATCTGTTGTCAATTAAGAGCCTCAGAGAGTGGGCGCAGGAATATCATCTTCTCTTGTTTTGGTTAAATTAGCTAGAAGGAAATAAAACTAAATACCATGGTAAATTTGTTAGGGCGCAAGCGTCTATGTTGTCTGGTGTTATTAACTTTGGAATGCCAATGTAATAAGATGGGATTGTTCTGTTAGACAGTGGGGTATCATTTCGGGATTTCATACCCAAGTGGAGGAACCGGTAGGAGTAAAGTGGTCCCAGAGAGACCGTTGTAGACAGATTTTGGCGGGCTGTAGTCCTTTTCATCCTGACCGTGATGGGGAGAGGATGTGCTTCTGTGGTGGGACTGTGTTTTGTGTGAGGTGCCTTGATGCGCACTGAGACTCCGTGATGGACTTGAGTGTCTGCATGGTTGGGGTTGCGGTGAATTTGCACATGTAACAACAGTGCAAGAGTCTGCCATCGTGCTTTTTGTTTTAGTCTAGCTAGTAACAATAAATCTTTAAGAAATTGTGAACGCTGTTTCCTATCATTTAAGAACCTTCACCTTCCTTTCCTTCTCCCCGCCCTTCATCTACTCTTCCCCGATCATCATCACCAAAATACCCCACCCCTCCCCCAACATCCACTATCCCACTACACGTGTATTGGTGGAGGAGGTGGCGATGGACGGGGGCCAGTGGCTTTTCAGCAAACTAAACAGCAAGATCTCAATGGATAAGAGGTGGGTAGACATCGCAGAGAAAGTAACAGCTTTGGGGGTTGAGAACCGAACATGGAATGAAGTCCGGGAAAAATTCAAATCAATGAAGAACGAACTCATAAAGAGACAGCAAAGTCTCAGAAGACTGGCGATGGAACCTTCGAGAGGCCTCAGGGGACTGCTCCCCACAAGGGCATTGTCAAGCCCTCCACTTCAGCAGCTCCCCAAGCCTCTGGATCTGTGAGCCCCAAGAAGCCCATGCTGCAGAGGAGACTTTGCTACAAATCATCGGGGCCAGATCAAATCTGATCCATGGAATCAGAGAGGATGAAGGTGAGAACAAATAGTACTTCTCTTTTCATTGTTCTGTTGGTGAAGGATATTATTCACCCTTTTATCAGTTGTTAACATTGTAACATGCTTACGCAATGTAATTGAAACTGATAATGTGTTGATTCTTTCACAGAGGAACTGGACGAAACTGACAAAGAGAACAGTGGAAACCCACAGAACCACTGTGGTAAGTAAAGTTAAGGTGCTCTGGCCATTGTATAAAATCATGTTGCAGTACACTCAGCACACCAAGAATGTAACTACCCCAAGGGCAGTTAATTGTTTGTACAAATGTAGTCTCCTTGAGTACGAGCGTAATTGCCGTTTTGGGCAGTTAACCTTTGCATCATTTGTGCATGGTGAATTCCCTCCCTTTGATGGGAATTATTTTTCTTCTTCTTACGGGTTGAATCCGCTGACCGTGCACGAAAGATTGCCGATGCAGCAGGGAGGCATGCGTTCGTTCATCAAACGGGGAATGGCCGTTTAATGCGAGCAATGCCCTAAGTTACGCGTTCTGGATTGGGTTCGAGAAGAGAGCTGTAGTATGATAACATCTTCTTTTGGTCTAACGTGCTGGATATTTGGGTTGCATCTGCGTCACTAAACTGCGAACTGCAGTCATCTCTTCACCCCAGGAACTCTTGGCATACTGCATTGAATCGCCCCTCAACAAGCAGCCTGAAGGTCCTGGATGTCATCACCACCTGCGCACTTTCTTCTTTGTGGCATCAGCAGACATCAACAGGGCAAGAGACAGCGTCGCTACACTTCCAGGCACACACAGCCTTCATGCTGTCAAATGTGTGGAGGAAAGAGCCCTCCTCACACGTCAGTTATCTTGCGCCTGCCCCCCTTTCCAGTCTGGCATTGGAGACTGTGAAAAGCTTGATATTGTAGGCCCGTGGATAAAGAGAACTCAGAAATCTGCTGGCCCTGTCCTTGCACAACAGCCTGTCCATGATGACCACCCCCTGGCCGACGGTCCTGTTCATGATCAACCCCCTGCCAACAGTCCTGTTGATGACCAACCCCTTGCCAACAGTCCTGTTGATGACCAACCCCTTGCCAACAGTCCTGTTGATGACCAACCCCCTGCTGACCAACCCCCTGCTGATACTGGTGCAGCTGTTGGAGATTTCTGCGTGGTGGCTGTTGGGGGAAGAAACTGATCAGTGCATTTTTTATGCGAAGATCAGAGATCGCTGACGAGGAGTTCAAATTCACTTTCCTGGACAAGGTCAAAGGGAAAGAGACTGTCTACACCTGTCCTTTGTTGCTAACTATTATCCAGAACGGCGAGTTATTTTAACAACGGTTTATCTCTAAACCCGGGTTAGCTATTGCGAGGTTAGGCGCTAGGTTAAATCCCCATTCACGAAGTGGAAATAACGCAGGGTTAGCTAAATCTTGGTCTCGGTCAACTCAGACGATGTGAAATAAAATTAATTCGACCTTGACCTCATGTACGCATGCGCGCACACGTTTATTGTCTGTCATTTCCATGTTTACGTTGTGTTTTCTTTCGGTAGAAAAAAGAGAGAAAGGCAAGGTCAAAAAACTTTAGTGAAACCGAAATGCGTGTGTTGGTGGAGGAGGTGGCGATGGACGGGGGCCAGTGGCTTTTCAGCAAACTAAACAGCAAGATCTCAATGGATAAGAGGTGGGTAGACATCGCAGAGAAAGTAACAGCTTTGGGGGTTGAGAACCGAACATGGAATGAAGTCCGGGAAAAATTCAAATCAATGAAGAACGAACTCATAAAGAGACAGTGAAGTCTCAGAAGACTGGCGATGGAACCTTCGAGAGGCCTCAGGGGACTGCTCCCCACAAGGGCATTGTCAAGCCCTCCACTTCAGCAGCTCCCCAAGCCTCTGGATCTGTGAGCCCCAAGAAGCCCATGCTGCAGAGGAGACTTTGCTACAAATCATCGGGGCCAGATCAAATCTGATCCATGGAATCAGAGAGGATGAAGGTGAGAACAAATAGTACTTCTCTTTTCATTGTTCTGTTGGTGAAGGATATTATTCACCCTTTTATCAGTTGTTAACATTGTAACATGCTTACGCAATGTAATTGAAACTGATAATGTGTTGATTCTTTCACAGAGGAACTGGACGAAACTGACAAAGAGAACAGTGGAAACCCACAGAACCACTGTGGTAAGTAAAGTTAAGGTGCTCTGGCCATTGTATAAAATCATGTTGCAGTACACTCAGCACACCAAGAATGTAACTACCCCAAGGGCAGTTAATTGTTTGTACAAATGTAGTCTCCTTGAGTACGAGCGTAACTGCCGTTTTGGGCAGTTAACCTTTGTATCATTTGTGTATGGTGAATTCCCTCCCTTTGATGGGAATTATTTTTCCTCTTCTTACGCGTTGAATCCGCTGGCCGTGCACGGAAGATTGCCGATGCAGCAGGGAGGCACGCGTTCGTTCACCAAATGGGGAATGGCCGCCCGATGCGAGCAACGCCCCAAGTCACGCGCCCCGGATTGGGCCCTAGAAGAGAGCTGTAGCACGACAACATCTTATTTTGGTCTAACGTGCTGGATATTTGGGTTGCATCTGCGTCGCTAAATGACATCACGTCACAGTGAGTTATGATTCAAGCAAGAGATTTTGAGAAGAACACACTGGGGTCGCTCCCTGATAAACTTCCTGCCTCTTTAACAAGTTTCAGTTGGACAACGAGGTATGTTTGTTCAAATTAGCCGTTGTTTTTCCCTGTGATGTTACTGCTCGAACATTTTTTGCTTGTGAACTTGAATTCGTCACGAGTTTCTTATGGTCTCATTTTGTTCATTTTTCAGTTTTTACGGTGTTATTCCAATAAAGACGGACGGATGGAATGTGACACCAGTCTCAACGTTGTACTGAACAAAATTCGGATGAGAGGCGGCGACAGTAAAAACTCGCTTTCAGAGTAGAAAACATCGACTTAGAAAAACAAAAGCGAGACGGAAAGAAAATGGAAAAGGAGAATCTGAATCCACTTGATATGAATGAAGGACAAGAAGGCTCAGAAAATATCAGACTTTCTACAAGGGAACCTAAAATGACAGAAAAGGGAAGCCGTTACAAGAAAGAACTACTTCTTCACGACTTTCATTCTGAACAGCGTCGTCTGCTAGACTTTCTTACTGACACTGATAAACAACTACAACAAGAGAGTGTAAACTGTGATGATTTGATTTCACGCCGCATGGATGTTACGTCACGACTCAGTTTACTGAAGGAGACTGCAGAGAAGATAAATTAGATGGTGAAGAAAACATTCATTTTTCAGTTTTTACGGTGTTATGCCAATAAAGACAGACGGATGGAATGTGACACCAGTCTCAGCGTTGTACTGAACAAAATTCAGATGAGAGGCAGCGACAAAGAATGCTCTGGTTGGCCTATATGCACACTTCTTCTTCTTGATCTTCTTCATCTTTTTCTTCTTGTCTTGGGCAGGTTTCATGGTAATCACACTCTTGGATGTGTGTGAACTTTGCTTTCAGATTACTTGCTTTGTGTGGTTATTTTCATATTTTTTTCTGTTTTGAATTCGTAAGTATGGTATTTGCAATACAAATAAAAAAAATAAAAGCTAAAAATTCTATGATTAAGCATTTATTTGCGGGAATGTTTTGAAGCGAACGTGTGATTCCTGACAGACACCATTTCCTTCTGCATGGATGACCCAATTTTGAAGTGTGAACGCAGACATGAAAATAACACACAAAATTAATTATATTGGGGTTATTACTTCAAGTAATACATAAAGTTGGATTGTGAACAGACACAATTTTTAAAAAAATCTAAATGGAGCATTAAATACTTAGATAGTGGGAAATTTCCAATCGCCATCGGAAAGCGTCTGTTGGAAAAACACCACGTGGTTTCTATTAAAAGCAGAGCCTGCTTTTTCCGATCAAGAGCTTTTTTCTTCATTATTTTTGATTGCCGACTTCATTTTATTGATAATCTTCATTGTAAAACAGTTGTATCATCAACAGTATTAAAAAAATCGCTAAAAATAAGCATTTTTTCCGTGATCCGATCGGTGTCTGCAGACTGAATCACACGTTCGGCAAATTTCGTTTTTCACGGAAATCACCGAGGATTTCACCGGACATGATGTTTCATCCACTTGAGATCGTTTGAATTGAGAAAAGCGAATGAGATACCTCCCAGAGAGTACCACATTCAATCGTTTTTGTGCCTTTTCAACGAGTTTTGTTGCGTCTGTCGGCTACGTTCGTCAACCCAACGTTCGACGCAGCGACGCACGCAAATGGATTTGCATTGATTGTCTACGGTAAGTGAGGGATTTTTTAGTTTTTTTGCAGACGAAAGATATTGAGGTGTGAAGTGAATCTGATATTTTTCAATTATTTGCTTAGTAAATCTGTTCAAATCGCTCTATCACGCATAGAATTGAATTCCGCAAGAATTTATCTTTTTCATGATATATTTGGTTTTATTTTTGCGATAAGCACGACGACGGATTGTGCATTTTTCTGAGGTACCATACGAAGGATAGATCATTTACGAATAGGCCTACCGGCCGCGGGAACAGAATGTAATGTGATTGCCGCTGGTCACTTCAGCTGCTTCGCAACCAAAATTGCACTTACATTTAAAGATATGTGCACGTCCACGATACTGGCAAAAATGGCGGAAATGCTGGTTACCCTCACAAAATTATGATTCCTAAAGTCTTAACCCTATCCCTACAAGGTGGGTCATACTGACCCGAGATGCACTTTAGATGCAAATGTTTTGGAAACTATGAAAGGTATTAACCTGAGCCTCTAAATATGCATCATTCACTCATATACCCTCATCTGAGAAAAGTTGTGGTCATGTTTGTCCAGTAGTTGACCAATGGTCTGTCATCAAATGTTACTACCCTTAGCCCTACAACTTGGGTCAAAATGACCCGAAAGGAAAATACAGTATATCACTTCTTTTCCTTCATTGCAGATAGGGATCACACCAAGTTTATAATATAACTATATAATATAATAATATTATATTATATTATATTATAATATAAATAAATATTATTTTTGAGTTATCTCACTTGAATATTTAGAGTGATTTCCCTTGAGCAAACAGATTAGCCTCCCTTGCATGAGTTCCCTTCCTGTTCACAGAGAGCATGTTTGCCTGCATTTAGTTGTCTCTCCAAGATGGATCGCAATGTATTTCAAGCTTTAGCATTTGATCTTGGTGCTTCTGGTAGTGGTGATCCTTCTCAGCTTGAATCTGAGCCAGAAGTCGAAGATGGCTTTGAAAGTGAGGGTGAGGAATTCAACTACACTTTTCCTCCGGATGAGGACTTGCCTGAAGAAGACCCGGGTTCTGACGAAGAATACATTCTCACTGAATTGGGACCTGTACTTCAAAGAATTGGTAAGCACTACGTTTACTTTCAAAATTGGGTCTAAATTGATTTATTTATGTGGTTTGAGTGGTTAGCAAGTCTGCCACTGATTCCTGATGCCTGGCTTCCTCTTTATGCTATGTACAGTTTTGATGGCTTGTCAAGATGGTTTGAACACTTGAAACTGGCATTCAACAAATAAAGTAGTATATCCTATGCAAATTATTTTCAGAGTAATCAACAGTGTGTAATGGGCCTCACTATGCCAGTGAGTAAGAGTAAAGTGCTTTTGTAGTCTATTTTGTTCTTTCAGGGTCTACATTTAGCTGTCATGGATTATGGTGTTGATAATGTCTTGCAATTTATCAAAACTAATTCAACGCTTTTATCCCTATATCATACTTTAGCATCTTTCTTGGTTCATTTCAGACCCAGATAAGCCCAGTGCAACCAATGAAGCCGCAATGGGGGACATGACGACAGATGGTGCACATGAGCAGCAGTTACAGGTTGACAGTTCAGACAGAGGTAAGGTGTTCAAGTCAAAGAATGGCACTGAATGGTCATCTACTCCTGATACAAGGAAGCAAAAGACCCCAAGCAAAAACATTTTCAAGCCAGAAAGAACCAAGATAAAAAATGTTCAGTCTGCTGTTGATCCAGTCTCTACATTCAACCTGTTCCTGCCTACAAGTATACTCACAGATATTGTGAAATACACTAACCTTGAGGGTGAAAGGGTTGATAAAGACAAGTGGAAACCAACAGATGCCATCGAGATCCGAGCTCTTATTGGTGCCTACATCCATCTTGGAGCGATGAACCAGAACATTTTCCCTTCGGAATTGCTTTGGGATGTCAAGAACGGCAACCAGTTGATTCGATGTACATTCACACGAAACAGATTTCTCAAGCTTGGAAACATGTTGCGCTTTGATGACAAGGAATCAAGAACGGAAAGAAGGCAGAGGGATGTGTTTGCACCAATTCGAGATGTTTGGGAGAAGTTTCTCAGCACCCTGAAAAAGCACTACAACGCTGGACCATTTCTCACCGTGGATGAGCAACTTGTTCCCTGGAGAGGCAGATGCTCCTTCCTGCAGTATCTGCCATCAAAACCTGACAAGTATGGTTTGAAAGTGTTCTGGTGTGCCGATGCAGAAACTATGTATCCCCTCACTGCAAAGCCATATCTCGGAAAAATTGCCCGCACTCCTCAGGTCAATCTTGGAAGAAACACTGCACTGGAACTGGTCCAACCCTTCTTCGGGAGTGGTAGAAATCTGACCTGTGACAATTTTTTCACAGACATGGAACTCTTGAAGCAGCTCACTTCTGCCAAAATGACAGTTGTTGGAACGCTTCGAAGGAACAAAACCTTCATACCACCAGAATTTCAGGATCCGAAAGGAACAGAAAAGGGGACACCCAAGTTTGCGTACCAAAAAGACTGCATGCTGGTCAGCTACAAGTCGGGTGCAAAGAAGAATGTTATACTTCTATCATCCATGCACAGGGATGGGAGCATGATAACAAAGAAAGTGGACAAAGCTGTGCCTGAAGTTGTGGACTTCTACAACTCGACTAAAGGTGGAGTCGACTGTCTCGACCTGATGGCCCACTCCATGACTACCAAACGCCAGACCAAAAGATGGCCAATGGTCATCTTCTTCGACATTCTCGACATGGCATCCGTGGCAGCTAACGTCATCTTCAAGAACAAATTTCCAGAGCACAAACTTTCCAAACCAGACAACAGGAGAATGTTTCAACTGGATGCTGCCATGTCTCTTGTACTTCCACAGATACAGAGAAGAAGGTTGAGCAAGAACTTGCCCAGGCAGCTGATGTCATCTATGGACTTGGTTTTGGGCACCTCAGAACCAGGACCAACATTACAGCAAAACACACCAACTATACCAGTCTCTGCTTCCAAGAGAAAGAGATGTGCCAAATGTCCATCAAAGGCTGACAGGAAGACACCTGTGGTATGCTGCAAATGCAATCTTCCAATTTGCAAAGATCACACAGCATATCATTGCTTTGCTTGTGCTGGACAGTAGATTGATTTCCTTCTGAGAAAAGTTCTCTTCATGTCATTGTTTTGATTTCCTTCTGAAAGGAATGCTGTTCATATATTTGTTCACCCTTGTTAGTTCATGATTACTCTTTATTGAAATACTATAATTTTCAAGCAATTAAAGTTTGGGGGAAAAGGAAAAACCTGTCATTATTGTTATTACTATTGTTTTTTTTATTGTTGGTGTTTTTATGGCTCTGTTGTTGTTGTTGTTGTAGAATATGTTTAATCAGTTCATGTTCACTTTGTAGGGAAAGGATGAGGGAGGATTTATTCTATGCAGACGTCATCGGGTCATATTGACCCACTTTGTAGGCGAATACAGAACACAAGCCAAGTAGGGATAGGGTTAAAAGCTCCAGATGGGCATGATTTGTGATGATATAGCTTCATGAAATGTTTTTCTTAGAGTCTGCGTGTTTATATGTTTCATTTCGGTACCATGAGGTTCACAAAAACGAAATAAAGGCAATGCTTATGAACAAAATGGTGCCGGTAAGTGTGACATTAGGCGAGTGCAGATTTTGTTTGCTCGAGTTCTTCTTTGAGATGCATTCAAAAGGCGAATCTTTGGTGAAAATATGCATTTCCAACACCATATTTTTTACTCATGCTATTAAAAACTGGGTTTTTAGAAGAAAAGTAACAGTATTGGCCACTCAAAAAAGAGCAATGCGTTCGTTACTTTGGTTTCCGTCGCGCCATGGGAGGAGAAAAACAATTGAACAACACACAGAGTGGTAAAATTGCAGAAAACCAAAGTCATGATTGTGTTTCATTCATTTCACAATCGAAAGAAATAAAAAGATAATGAACGCACATAGATAATACACTGTGATAGAGCTTATCTCTGAAGTCGGTTCCAATCGTTTCCACCGGTAACTTACGTTTTCTACTCGTGTAGCAAACATGTCGCAAAATCATTTCTGCTTTAAACCACACAGGCAACCTTCACCTTGTCTTTCGGGCTTGTTTACACCGTTTGCGCATGTCTTCTGACCTTTACACGCTATTTTTGACCAATTAAAAGGCTTCGTTTCCGCTTGCTGCAGAAGTAACTTACGTCATGCTGCGCACATGGGTTGTTGCTTTCGGCGGTCCATCCGACTCATAATCTGGTTAATAACAATTTCTAGAATAGTTGAAATAATGCTCAAAGGACTTGTGTTGTGAAATAATGCCTCTTTTATTGATAATTCACTCAAATCGTGACCACAAGCATTCTCGGAAATCCATCACCCAAGCTGGCCGCCATTGCTATTCACCATTGCTATTTTCCACCTGCCTGTCACACATTCATTTGCCAGTATTGTGGACGTGCACATATATTGTTCATATGTAGAGAATCAATGATTATATATGTTTTTGTGTGGTTTGGTTGTGTGGTTTTTGTTTTGTTTCTTCAGAAAATTCCAATCGCTTCGCTAGCGATAAGCGTCTTGTAGGCCAGTCCATTATTGAAACCCCCCCCAACCTCTCAATCTATTTTTAGACCGCTGCAGTTTGAATGGCGCAGCTTGCCAATTTGGAATGTTCCGACGGGGGGGATGGGTTTAAGTGCTTCACAACAGGAATTCGTTCTACACCCCCAAGGCCCCATCCCCTTCAAATGAATAATTACTGTACAAAGATTATGACTTATGTGTTTAATGTCAGTTAGCCTAGTTGAGTGTTTTGATTTATGTTACAGACACCATGTCTTCGAAGCGTTATCGAGAGAAACTGAAGGAAAATGATCCTGACAAATACCAAGAGATGCTCGAGAAAGCCAGAGAGAGGAGCAAACGTAACAGAGAGGCCAGGAAAATGCATTGGGCATCTGAGCCGCAAACCAGAGAAGCCAACATCAGCTGCCCCAGTCTACATTCAGTGGACCTCCACGCACAACACACCACTCGATGCCATGTGGACAGCAAATCATGTGGTGCCTGTTGTGAAAACAAGACATTTTGTGCCCCAGAGGGGAATTCAAGTCGGTGATTTTGTCATGGCTGACTTTGTCAGCGTGGATGGGAAGATTGGCCGTTACAGAGCTGTCGTCATCCCAAAGCCACCCCATTTCCCCAACTGTTCGGGGGAGGTCTATGTGAAATGTCTGCGGCTTTCGGCCAATGGTCGTTACT
This sequence comes from Theodoxus fluviatilis, assembly GCA_034096865.1. NCBI lineage: Eukaryota > Metazoa > Mollusca > Gastropoda > Cycloneritida > Neritidae > Theodoxus > Theodoxus fluviatilis. The sequence continues at coordinate 16,690 of JAWQFJ010011299.1, forward strand.
ATGTGTTCCCCAATGTGGATGATGTTTCATGCGTGAAAATGGAGCAAATCACCAAATCTCACCAACCAACGATGAACAACAGAGGACATTATTTCTTTTAACCCTTATCCTGGTTAGCGCGGCATTTGCCGCGCTCGCCCTTGTGGTCCGCCACTGGTTAGCGCGGCATATGTCGTTTCTGACACCACGTGCGTTGTTGCTCTCTCCAAGTACAAGCCTATCATATAACTCTACGTTTACTGACTCCAGTTCATGCAGAAGAGGTTTCTCTACAGTCTACAGCTTGGCCAATCAACGATCGGGGTGGTTTTATGTGCGTTATAGTAGAAATTATGGTCTATCCCGTACGAATTGAAGCGGAAGCTCGAGTCAGCATGTCGCGATCGCGAAATCTGTTCGAAGACTTTAATCCTTCAGCTGCCGAAGATGAAGATGATGAGGAAACTTTGGATGAAATAATCAGGCAAGCTGTAATTAGTTCTAGAATGCCGATCTCTCAAGCTGCGAGTGATCGAGAGGTAGGAGAAGAGGGGTGGATGCAAACAGTTGATGAGCCGCTAATCGCGTCATTCACCGGTGAGTTGAAACTTCTCGCGGAGATCAACTCTTGACGCTGAGCCAATTGACTTTTTCAATCTATTCCTGGATGATACAGTTTTTGATTTGCTTGTGGAGAAAACAAACTTGTATGCTGAGAGGAAACTAACTGGAAAGCAACGAGCCGTCTCCTCATTCGCGATTGTTACGCTGGTCGCCTGTCAGCTGTGACGAAATGTAAACATTCCTTGCTCTCGTGATCCTCATGGGTATCGTTGTGAAATCGTTCATCCCAGCATATTGGAGCACAGATGAAGTCGATGCCACTCTGTTTTTTGGTCAGACAATGTCGCTCACACGTTTCCAAGGAATACTGAGCAACCTGCACTTGGCAGACAACGTGCTCGACGACAAGACTAATCCGTTGTTCAAAATACGGCCATGTAGATAACTCTTCCAGATAGCAGAACTAGGTGGACATGTGTAGGAGACAAACTTTACTGCAGACTGTTTTCATGCTGAATTATCCACATATTGATGCTATTCAGTTTCTACATTTGCAATAATATGAGGAATATTGCATAAGAGATGGAAGAGTATAGGTAATCAGAATTACTTCATTTTGCCTCTCTAATACACGGCTCATCGAATTTGCATTGTAATTTAAAGAGTGCATTTTTGGTCAAAGAGAATGATACATTAGTATGCACAGATGATAAAGCAAACATCCAGTAGGATTTATAGGGTATTTACCCACTATTGCATAGTGATTTACCAGTTTTATTTCTCCAGGAGTGAAAAACACACAAATGTTTACCATTTAAAATTTGACAAAAAAATCAGGATTTGAATAAAGACTATAAACTGCACACCAAAATATTGTTCATTCAATTTCAAGCATTTTGTGTTTTTATTTTATGTGTCTATCTGTAACGGTTCATCAGCAATCTCAAAGTTAATGAAAGGTGTGCGTGTTGCTCAATTTGCTTGTGTTTTAGCACCACTGGCAGCCCATAACGTCACCGTTTTAGCACCAGGATAAGGGTTAACATGTCCGTTGTCAAATTTAGGGGGTAGAGTTGCCTCCTAGCCCACTTGTATCTGTGTGACTGTGTCCAATATCAATCTCTTTTGAGTAAATGGTTCAGATGTTCATGGTTGGTTGTTTGGATTTGGTGGACGACAAAGGACAGTACTTTTTTGGACATGTAACCAGTTTTTCTTGTTTGAGCGTTCAGTGTAGCTCGACCATAGCGCACTTCCCCTAATTGGGTCCAAAGATTCTATTTTGTGTATATATATATATGCATTTTTTAATGTTTTTCTAAGGTCACAAGTTCATTTGTGAACAAAGAAATATTTTAGTGATTGTTTTGCTGAACCAATGCATTCGGCCCGTTTTCAAATTTAGGGGGTAGGGTTGCTCCTGGCCTAATTTTGTCTCTGTGACTGTGTCCAATATCAATCTAAATTGGGTAAATGGTTTATAGATGTTTGTTTTATTAATTTATAATGATTTTTTAAGCTAACTATGATTTCCAAGGTCTACAGGAAATGCTAAAGATAGAATTGCGTGAAATATAAGTAGCGTACTTTCTCAGACCATTGGTTTGATCAATGCTGTCCCTTTACTTGCAAGTTATATCACTTTTCTTAATGTGTACATGGAGTATGTTAAAATATATCACCAATGGTTGCTTTAAACAGCATCTTTGAGCAGTTATTATGCACTGAAGTTGTAAAAGCATTTTTTTTGGTTTTTAGAGTATAGCGTCTTTGAACGCCAATCAGCTTGAAAATATGAAAGTTCATATAACTTTTTTTGCTGTTTTGGATAGAAATAAAGTTGAACTCTTGGTGCAAACTGTTTTGGGGCCCCTGGTTGACTTTTTATTTTTTATGAATGATTGGGTGTAGTGGGAAACTGCAGTATGCAATATTGTGAAACCTGCCCTTGTCATATTACTGTGGTAATCCTTGTACAGGGTAACTAATTCCACAGGTACTCGGGTGTTTGCTGGGTGTGTTTCTGTAACCTGCACTCACCCGCCTAAGACATGAGTGTCGGGATCTTTAAAGTGCATGCTGGATGTTATGCATACTTCAGCTTTTCAGGAGTACACCTTATAGAGTCAGACATGAAGTTTAGTACTGAGAGTGAGATATGTGAATTACTGTTGAGAGTTCTTGTATTCAAGCTGATGTTGTTTCAACTTTTCTTTTGATTAGTTTGATAGGTGTATTCTAAGAAATGAAATTGAAAAACTGGCATTAATGCTAACATTTGTTTTCCTCCTTTGTGTTCATCACTTCATGGCATGGGCATGTACAGTGAGGCATTGTTCACACTGTGTGTGTGTGGGGGGGGGGGGGGGGGGGGGGGGGGGGTATGGGGGGAGAGTATCAAGAGTTTGTGTGATACTAGATTTTTACAAGGTTCTATTTGTACCACTACTATTGAAGCATTTGTTTCTCTTTTGCAACATTCAGCGTGGAGAGGTCGCTTTGAATGGAACCAGCAGAACACGACAGAGCTAACAGATGAAGGGTTTGCCATGGAGGAGGATCAAGAAAGGTTGGTGTTTGACTTTCTTCCAAATGTGTATGTTGATTTAACTTTATACATGTAGTAAAATCAGTCATATATCTGTGAAAGTGGTGGTTGTTTACACATTGACACTAAATAAGGACTAATATTAAAGACAAATGTGACGACTAGATCCAACTGGTGCTACTCACATTCGCACCCTCCATGGATCCACAGTCAAAGACTTGATTGGTGCCCTTGGCTTGTGTCACCCTCGAGATGATGTGGCTAGTGTGGTGGTGCACACTGCACCAAGCGAAAGCCCCAGTAACATCGACTCATCCATAAAGGACTATGAGAAGCTAACCTCCCTAATTCGTCGGGTGTTCCCTGAAGCTGCAATAGCACTCACTGCAATCATACCCAGAAGAATGAACACAGTCCAGATGACCTCCTCTCTGAACAAACACCTCCTAGAGATCTGCAAAAAGAAAAATATAACTCTTCTTCATGAGCTGCGCTTTTGGGCTGCAGATGGAACCATCGACTCTCGTTTGTTTTCAAATGACAGGCACATCAACGAGAGAGGAACTGCAGTCTTACTACGTCAGATCGCAAGGTTTCTGAGACAGGACCCACCTCCTGCAAGATCCACCGCCATTGCTCATGGGACGGAAAAGAAGAGAACAAAACTGGGACACCAGCAAGCAGAAGACATCTACAATACAGAATTTCCTCCTCTCCCTCGGAAACGGCAGTTGAACCATTCCAGCCCTGCAACACGGCCAGAGCAAATTCATAGCATTCCAAACAGCAAGGACACTTGTCTGAACAACAACAATGATAAACTAAATGACATAGTACAGACAGGTAGAATACAGACAGTCACTGGCCCTAACCTCAACAAGGACGTACTGCCTTCTGTGACGGAGAAGAAACCCCAAAACACCAACACTCAGTGTCCCGGCCAAACACCCCTTAGATGTCAAACAGAAAATGTAGAGGTGCACGCAACTCAACCTTTGGTTCCTGAGTGCAGAATGCCCGCTACTTCCAGGTTGCCCCACCAAACCATCCCTCAAAATCCTCTGATGGCCCCCTACCTACACTTTCATCCTTTTTTCCCATTCTTTCCTCCATACATGCAGTGGCAATATCCTCACCCCTTCAATGGTCTCCGTCCAGAACCAACAGTGTGAATACCAGTTGGCTACAGTATTCTTCGATGGATTTTTGGCGTGAACGATGTATACTTTGCCGACGTGATTTATTTTTCTTTCTTTCTCTTCCCATCCAATCCAGTGACAGTTAGGTATCATTATCAACAATCATGGTCCATAAACAAAATTTGCACATAGGACATATAAATGTATATCATTTATACAATAAAGTGACGGACATTGGTGCTCTTATTCAGAAGGAACAGTTAGGCATTCTTGGAATAAGTGAATCTCGCCTTCACAGTGAAATCAGTGATGAAGCAATTGGAATATCAGGATTTGACATCGTACGACGCGATCCTGTGCTACCTGGGCACACTGGGTTAGCAATCTACATTAACTATGACCTACGAAACTCTATTTATAGAAGACATGACCTTGAATCTTCAAGTGTTGAGTGTATTTGGTTGGAGCTGAAACAATCTTCAAAGATTTCTCTTCTCCTGGGATTCTTGTACAGAAACCCTGCCTCCACCTTCTGTTGGTATGATGAATTCATAAGCATGATGGACAAAGTGAGTGCTCTTGAAAAAGATATTCTTCTTCTTGGTGACTTTAATATAGACTACTGTGACGAATCCACGCTTCCTCACTCTGCTGTTTGTTATTGTTAGCAATGGGGACGGGTTAATACTCTGCCAGACCGTAGTTATGTGAGTAGGAAACTGCCAAACCGGTGTGGGTCTAGGAATGCACCCTATCTAATTGTGGAATTGAAGGGGGCAAGAGACGGATAAATATTAGCTCTTGCTGGAGAAGAATAAGTTAGGAAAACGTTTTAAATTGGGAATTGACTGTTTCTCGACTGGTGATCTCACTTCACCCAATCCTCATACAATTCCCCACGAGAGCCGTCTAATGAGAGTCAGCTTGGAGGGAGCAATCAAGAATGAGGATAAAAGACATGTGACTCCAGGGGTCGGTTGCATAAGCGAACTTAAAATTGGCGCTTAAATCTCCTTGCTTAACCGTTAAGTTTACTTAGTTAAGTTCGGTTCTTGAGCAAATCGACATAGGGTTGCACAAGTCGACTTAGTCGCTCGCTTAGCTAAGATTTAGGTCAAGTGTGACGTGTGAGTCTATTTTTACCTTCGGCAAGGTCAAATCGTAAACCATCCAATCAGAATTCGCCAAAATATTCTCCGCTCGAGAAGCGAAAGGAAAAATGGAGGACAGCAAGAAGAAAACACGAACAGCAAACTGGCGGGATGTGGAAATAAGAGCCTTGTTAGGTCTTGTTGACCAGCATAAAGAGAGACTGTTTCAGTCTTTTTCTTCTACCTGGACATCGCAGAAGAAGAATAAGCTCTGGGATGAAATCTGCAACCACATTAATGCCAGAGGAGAAATGCAGCGGACAAGACTGCAGGTAGGCAATGATCGAATCACGAATGAATGATGATTGAATGTTTGCTTGATATGTACAGTGTGACTTTAGGCCAAAAAAAAAAAATGGTGTGGTTACGGTAACCCGACCTACCCTATTCTGGGGCGCCGACCCTACATCTTTTTATTGAAAATGTTGAAGTTTTTTTTTTAAAACAAAGTTGTGGGTTGAGGGAGAGATCGCTCAGTCTAGTCTTGATCAGTGAGCTAAGGTACGATTGTCAGAGGATCCTAGGTTGCGCTTTGCTATATATACTGGTTTCCAGCCAAGGGAGAGCGGAACAGACAGTTGGAATCGTCTGAGTTTACTTTAGAGATAAATCGGGGTTAAAATAACTCGCCTTGCTTAGGCGTCCAGGGCCTGTCACTGATTATCGTGGCTCTCTGGCTATATTTTCATTGTTCTTATGGATACTGCATGGTCTTTTGACCAGGCTTAGTCTAGACCTAGTCTGTCTCTCTCTCTGTCTCTCTCTCTGTCTCTCTCTCTCTCTCTGTCTCTCTGTCTCTCTCTCTCTCTCTCTCTCTCTCTCTCTCTGTGTCTCTATCTCTGTCTGTCTGTCTGTCTGTCTCTCTCTCTCTCTCTTTCTCTTTCTCTTTCTTTCTCTCTTTCTCACCTTCCCTCTATATGTGTGTGTGTGCGTGTGTGTGTGTGTGTTTGTGTGTGTGTGTGTGTGTGTGTGTGTGTATTTCATGGTTGTTTTATCCAACATGCACTGTACTGAAAACAGAGCTGCCAACCCACCATCATGCCAAAGAGTAGCATCCAGAGCTTTTTGGAGTAGCATTTAAGAAATAGGCGTAGCACACACGCAAAAGAAGGAAAATGGCGATGTTAGAGCAGGCGCGAAGCGCTGAACAGACAGCGTGAAGCGGGGGTGGGGGAGGGGGGGTGTTGACTGTGAAGGTGGTGAGCGCTGAACCGACGGCGTGAAGGGGGGGGGGGGGGCGGGATGGGAGGGGGGTTCTACGTGACAGTCAAAAGTTCAGTTCGAGGCTTTGAAAAATCGTAGTTTTTCCCGGACGATGGTAGCAAGCATGTCGAAATCGTAGCATGCTACGCCTAAATCGTAGCACTTGGCAGCTATGTGAAAATCATAGGCTTGATCACTTCAAGTTCCTGGAGGATATATGGTAAGCAAATTTTTTTGGAAGAGGTTCCATAGCCGTGTCACGCTTGTAACTTATAATCTTTGGTGTGGTCAAGGGGGAAGTAACTCTTCACTTGCATTGCCACTTCACAATTTTTTTTATTATTTTTTTTGTCTCCCTGACTGACTGTGGAGTATCATGTGTGCAAACCAAAAGCTGCATTTTTAAAATTGTCGGTCCGCGCAAAAAATACGCACAGTTTAAAAAAAATACGCATATCTGAACCAGTGAGTACGCTGAGGCAAAATTTGGGGTACCCAGGTCTGGATTTGGACTGTGGAGGGGAATTGTTGTGTGATTTGGACTGTGGAGGGCAAGTGTTTTGTGATTTTGCCTGTGGAGAGAAGGGTTGGTGGTTTGTGCTGTAAGCTGAAGGGTGGTGAGTTGAGATACGGATGTGAAGGTTTTGTGACTTGGACTGTGGCGGGGGAAAGTGGTTGGGGTTTGGACTGTGGCGGTGAAGTATTTGGTGTTTGGACTGTGGCGGTGAAGTATTTGGGATTTGGACTGTGGAGGTGAAGTGGTTGGGGCTTGGACTGTGGCGGTGAAGTATTTGGGTGTTTGGACTGTGGAGGGGAAGGGTTTTGTGATTTGGACTGTGGAGGGGAAGTGTTGTGTGATTTAGACTGTGGAGGGGAAGGGTTGTGTGATTTGGACTGTGGAGGGGAAGGGTTTTGTGATTTGGACTGTGGAGGGGAAGGGTTGTGTGACTTGGACTGTGGAGGGGAAGTGTTGTGTGATTTGGACTGTGGCGGTGAAGTATTTGGTGTTTGGACTGTGGTGGTGAAGTGTTGTGTGATTTGGACTGTGGAGGGGAAGTGTTGTGTGATTTGGACTGTGGAGGGGAAGTGTTTTGTGATTTGGACTGTGGAGGGGAAGTGTTTTGTGATTTGTGCAGTGGAGGTGAAGGGTTTTGTGATTTATGTAGTGGAGGTGTAGGGTTTGCAATTTGTATTGTGGATGGGAAGTCGGTGTGTGGAATTGTTTCTTGTGTCCCTATGTGCATTAAATCCTTGGTTATTCATTTATCCTTGCTTGCGTGGTCTGTGTCGTGTTTGTCTCACCCCAAGTAGCCCAGGGGTAGGAAGTGCTTTCCCTTATAGCGTCAAGGGTTTGTGTGTACTACCCACCACCAAAAAGCAGCTCTTGACATAAGGGAATATCCGTTGTCTGTTCACACACTTATTTCCAAGTCGAGTATTTTTTATTTGGTTTCCACGAGAGAAAAAAAAGTTATTAAAAAAAAAAAGTTATTGCCTACCTACCTACCCTATTTTTTTTGGCTATGTTACCTTAACCACACCAATTTTTTTTTTTGGCCTTATCGTCATAAATCGGTAACCCAGACTCGTCTGCAATCTTCTAATGATTCTTTTCACGCTCACACCTCTTGTTATTTATCCACACAGACTGCAAGTCTCTTTTCACACCACCCCACCCCAGATTCTTTCGACACTTGGCTCAAACAGGCTTCCTCTTTCAGTCTTTGGGCGTTATTGCTTTACTATTTCAAGTGAAAGTAGACAATTTAAACACAGTGTAATAGACTGAGAAGATGTGATATATGTGTGATAGGATTTTTTTTTGTTCTTTCTTAGGTGATAAAAAAGTGGCAAAATCTGCAACAAGTGGCTGTGTCTTGTATATCAGCTGACAAACATCCCCCAACTGGTGGCGGCCCAGCACCGGAGCAGAAGTGGTGGGTTGAACATGTAAAGAACATCATTGGAGCAGACAACCCTATCATTACTGGCATCAACACTCTCGGTGAGATTAATAATAGCAGTCATTATATATATATATATATCATATTGAACATAAAATGTTTGGTTTGTTTAAAATGTTTGGTAGTGTGTTTATATTTTGTTTGCAGGTGTAAGGATTTAAATTGCATAATGGAAATGTTTTATTCATGAAGAACATTCCATAGACTTTCTTGGAAAAAAAATGGTGAAAAAATATGTTACACTGATGTTGTTATTGTATAAACTGCTGCCCAAGTGGTGAAAGAAACTAAACATGTATGTATTATTGAAACATTACAACATGTATCAATATTTCATGGAGCAAGTGACTAGTGTGGAAGTGCTTATATGGGTATTGTAGTACTACGCTATTGCCTGTTACACTTGTCCATGGGCTGGACATTCCTTAGTCACCAACAGTACATGTAAATAGCTAATTATATTATTTTATTTTGAAAACAGAGGAAGCGGAGTCATTGGTTCTTACTGCAGAAGACTCTGACAGGAATTGCAATATCCCCAGAGGTAGGTATATTGCATTTAGCATATGGCATTCTGATTCTATTGATTTATCCTCTATCACTGTGTGTATGTGTGTGTGTGTGCGTTTGTGCATGCGAGGCATCATTTTGAGATAGTTTGGTTTGTTTTTGCTCAGACAGTGATATATATACTGCTGAACGTTGATTGGTTGATGGCGTTAAAACGTGAATGGAGATCATCCACCGTGTTGTGATTGGACAGAATGGACAGATCAAACGAAACTGTGGCAGATAAACTTCAAAAGAGTCTTGATGAAATATGTTGCTGGTGTCTTTCAAGACATATGGTCCTCAACCCGTCCAAAACCAAAACCAAGTATATCGTGATAACCACAAGGCAAAAACATCAACTACATCCTTTGTCACTCTCTCTCACTTGATGCAGGGCTGATAGAAAAGTGAAAGAACACAAAGTGCTTGGGGTGATGATTGACGAACAGTTAGACTGGAACTCACACAAATCTGATGTACAAAAAGATTTCAAGCGATCTCTTTCTACTGTCAAAGCTGAGGCACTTTGTAGACACGGAAACTCGCAAAATCTTTTTCAATGCCCACATCGTATCACACATCAGTTACACATCAACATTGTGGGATAACTGTTGTGAAGCTAATTTGAAGAGAGTTAATTCACTATACAGAAGAGCTTCTAAGCTTATGATCCCAAATAAATCTCTCAGCACTGAAAAGAAAATAGAAATGCTGGACATTTTGCCTCTCCAGAAGCATCTGCAGCTCAATAAGTGTGTGCTTGTGAAAAAGGTAAAAGATGGCCGAACACCAGAATATCTAACCAAACTATTTGAGCAGTCATCATTCAGAGGACATGACAAATTTCTCCTGCCTCAGCCTCGCATCGATTTGTTCAAATCGAGCCTATCTTACTCTGGGGCTGCTCTGTGGAATACACTGCCTGAGACATAAAATGTATCAAGTCTTTGCCTATGTTCACAGACAAAATTCGCACTATTCTCAGGCATCATCGTATGACATAGTTTTCCACGCTTTCATCCAACATCTAGATAGTGGAACTGCTAAGTGTGTATCCTATATTGTCCATTTTTCACATATGCTTACATCAGGCCACCCCTGGATGAACTATTGGAGGTGTTCCGGTTGATTGGGGGTGGCTACACGAGTGGCAATGACAAAACTGTTCCCACAACACAACATGACTTCCAAAGTCTCTTGACAAAAGCCACGTCAATTAAAAAAAAAGACAGGCAAACACACACACACACACACGCACACGCACACACACACACGCACGCACACACACACACAAAGGCAATTAAGAAAAGGAAGAAAAAAAAGTGGGGGAGGGAGGTAGGAGGGGGGGGGTGTCATTCCAGGCTGTGTTCAGCCTCACTGCAATTACAACAGTCCTGTATCACATACAGCCTCACTGCAATTACAACAGTCCTGTATCACATAAACTGTCATGAAGCTAAATCGGCAGCAGCTATCAAAGCCGACAAATTAACAACTCTCAACATTTCTCCACTCAGATTCTGCAAAGAACATTTCAAATACTTTTTCACATAAAAAAGAAGCATGAAAAATACATCCATGCACGAATACACACACACATGCACACACACACACACACACGTGCGTGTGCACACACACATACACACACACACACACACAAACCATAACTCCCAAACCATTTCATCCACTTCCAAGGTGCTTGACAATCCCCCACTAAAGCATAAGGGACTGGCCTGCAACACGACACAGGTAGAAGGTTTGAAGATCTTTTCCTCTTGGAGTCCTGAATCTGTCACAGCTTTGCACTGTCCTGCTTCTGTCTGCCTGTGCCGCCTTACTTCTGTCTCCAAGTGCCGCCTTGCTTCTGTCTGCCTGTGCCGCCTTGCTTCCATCTCCAAGTGCCGTCTTCCCTTGGTGAAGGCTGGGTAGAAGAGGACAGAGGCATCCCAACAGGCCCGGTCACCGTCCTGGTGCAGACTGCAAGAACAGGAGAATGCTCATTCTGTGAACCCGAGTAAGTAGTGACTCTGGCACAGTTAGCAATGAATGCGTAATAGACTTGGCCCTTTGCATTATATCATGGTGTCAAAAATAGTTCCTTTGGGATTCTTTTTTTTTCTCCACTTTTTACAGAAATCATTCAGATGTCAAAACTGGTTTCCATTTCAACACAAACCTGTTATTTTATTTTTTTTAATTCACATGCCTATTGCCTCAACAAGTGTAATTTATGAGAGAGAGAGAGAGAGAGAGAGAGAGAGAGAGAGAGAGAGAGAGAGAGAGAGAGAGAGAGAGAGAGAGAGAGAGAGAGAGAGAGAGAGAGAGAGAGAGAGAGAGAGAGAGAGAGAGAGAGAGAGAGAGAGAGAGAACTGAACTGTTTATTTCATTTTGTTAGGCCTCCAGCCTATCACAACATACATAGTGGTCATACTCTGTCGGCAGAGGAAAAATCAGTCTCAAGCGCCTCCCATCTTCTCTTAAACCCATGGTACAGATAAACTGCCAATGCTCTTATTTGTGTACAATCCTGTGTTGATAGAACATCTGTGCTTCTTATTCCCGAAGGGAAATCAAATGAAATATACTTCTGTCTAATGTCTTCATACAATGGACAAGAAAATAGGAAATGAATTTCACACTCAAAAGTCTCCCTACAAGCGGGACAGATGTACAAATTAACTTCCGCTCTATCTTTGTTTATATCTATTCTTCTGACAGAACAACTTGCTGAAGCCAGTTCTAAACTGGATGTAGACATCACGCAAATACTTTCTGTCCAGAGCAAATAAGTAGCTTTCTTTTGTACACATTTTAAACTTCCTGTAGAAAGAGGACCTTTCGCTATTCCACAGTTTGTGACCAATAGCCACAGTACTCTTGGACTAAGGCCCTTTCAAATCTTTGAAAAATTCTCTATTGTTATGCACCATCTGATTATCCCATACATGTTGAAAATCATATCTATACAACACTTACTTGATCTTATTTGCCCAATTTTGTTGATTGCATGAATTTAACATCATCTTATAAACTAGATGAGGGTAACGTGAAGTTTCCATACGTAATATCCGTATCCAGTACTTCAAAGAACGAATTAAGCAACTGATATACAAAGGATGTCTTCCACATTCGCCATAGACAATTAGATTTGGCACCCTTGACGGTAGATTGAGGAATCCACTATGTAACATTCAAACAAATATCTTACAGAGGAGGTTTAACAGACAATGGATAAGCAATCCCAAGGATATTTCCAATATCACTTTTAATTAAGTTATCACTATTAAGTATACTCATACAGGAGTCAGTTTCAAAATTGGAACCAAACAGCAGGCAGGGCCTGGTTTTGGAAATGGATTTATTGCTAGAATTGACTGAATGTAGCACATAACTACATGGATTACTTCATCAACCTCTTCACTGTTGTTGTTTGCACAGCCCCATGCTGAACACAATTTGTGAATTTGAGACTGAGAGTGTTAAAGGGAGTCAACTCCGCAGTGACAAAAGTGGTTTTTCAGCTAAGTGAACATTTCTAGATGAAGTGTTTGAACAGGACATACACTGCACGTCCAAACAGCACTACGGAGCCCTGGACTGATGATGCATGCAGTATGTCAACAGTGCAGTGAAGACCAGAAACAGCACTACGGAGCCCTGGACTGATGATGCATGCAGTATGTCAACAGTGCAGTGAAGACCAGAAACAGCACTACGGAGCCCTGGACTGATGATGCATGCAGTATGAACAGTGCAGTGAAGACCAGAAACAGCACTACGGAGCCCTGGACTGATGACGTACATGCAGTATGAACAGTGCAGTGAAGACCAGAAACAGCACTACGGAGCCCTGGACTGATGACGTACATGCAGTATGAACAGTGCAGTGAAGACCAGAAACAGCACTACGGAGCCCTGGACTGATGACGTACATGCAGTATGAACAGTGCAGTGAAGACCAGAAACAGCACTACGGAGCCCTGGACTGATGACGTACATGCAGTATGAACAGTGCAGTGAAGACCAGAAACAGCACTACGGAGCCCTGGACTGATGACGTACATGCAGTATGAACAGTGCAGTGAAGACCAGAAACAGCACTATGGACCCTGGACTGATGACGTACATGCAGTATGAACAGTGCAGTGAAGACCAGAAACAGCACTATGGAGCCCTGGACTGATGACGTACATGCAGTATGAACAGTGCAGTGAAGACCAGAAACAGCACTACGGAGCCCTGGACTGATGACGTACATGCAGTATGAACAGTGCAGTGAAGACCAGAAACAGCACTACGGAGCCCTGGACTGATGACGTACATGCAGTATGAACAGTGCAGTGAAGACCAGAAACAGCACTACGGAGCCCTGGACTGATGACGCATGCAGGATGTCAACAGTGCAGTGAAGACCAGAAACAGCACTACGGAGCCCTGGACTGATGACGTACATGCAGTATGAACAGTGCAGTGAAGACCAGAAACAGCACTACGGAGCCCTGGACTGATGACGTACATGCAGTATGAACAGTGCAGTGAAGACCAGAAACAGCACTACGGAGCCCTGGACTGATGACGTACATGCAGTATGTCAACAGTGCAGTGAAGACCAGAAACAGCACTACGGAGCCCTGGACTGATGACGTACATGCAGTATGAACAGTGCAGTGAAGACCAGAAACAGCACTACGGAGCCCTGGACTGATGACGCATGCAGTATGAACAGTGCAGTGAAGACCAGAAACAGCACTACGGAGCCCTGGATTGATGACGCATGCAGTATGAACAGTGCAGTGAAGACCAGAAACAGCACTACGGAGCCCTGGATTGATGACGCATGCAGTATGAACAGTGCAGTGAAGACCAGAAACAGCACTACGGAGCCCTGGACTGATGACGTACATGCAGTATGAACAGTGCAGTGAAGACCAGAAACAGCACTACGGAGCCCTGGACTGATGACGTACATGCAGTATGAACAGTGCAGTGAAGACCAGAAACAGCACTACGGAGCCCTGGACTGATGACGTACATGCAGTATGAACAGTGCAGTGAAGACCAGAAACAGCACTACGGAGCCCTGGACTGATGACGTACATGCAGTATGAACAGTGCAGTGAAGACCAGAAACAGCACTACGGAGCCCTGGACTGATGACGTACATGCAGTATGAACAGTGCAGTGAAGACCAGAAACAGCACTATGGAGCCCTGGAGTGATGACGTACATGCAGTATGAACAGTGCAGTGAAGACCAGAAACGCCATTTGGATTGCTTGGGTTTGCATGGGAGTGCACATCCACAGCCCGGAGAACCTGCCTCAGACCAGCTGTCTGTCAGTGACTCACCGAGACACTGCCAGGACTGCTCCACTAGATAGATCCCACACTGCCAAAACCACCAAGCTCCACTGCTGTCTGTCAGTGACTCACCGAGACACTGCCAGGACTGCTCCACTAGATATATCCCACACTGCCAAAACCACCAAGCTCCACTGCTGTCTGTCAGTGACTCACCGAGACACTGCCAGGACTGCTCCACTAGATAGATCCCACACTGCCAAAACCACCAAGCTCCACTGCTGTCTGCCACTCGGGGGGGAGCATCCGGCACTACCACGGTTCTGTGGGAATGCACAGGATGCGATCCCTGGAAAGAGAAAGCCCAGCACACATAGAGCAATGTTCTTTCACATTAGCGCTGGTGCTACTTGTACAACCCTTGATCTGTCAGTTTGTTACAATCTTCATCATGGCCAAAATTTCAGGACAGCTTCAATTAAAGCTTTACATCTAACCAAAAAGCAACTAGTTTTCACACTAATCCAGCCTCAGTATCCATGCAGTGGTGGTAGTGGCTGTAGTGATAGGGTTTACATACACAGCCCTAGTGCTGAGAGAGACAGGTAGGAAAAAAATTGTAGGGCCAAATGTGAGCCCACAATCTTTTGATTAGCTCCCAAAATTCTCTACCAGCTGAGCTACCATGGTCCGCGCCGTCTTCTCCTGTCAACACTGCCCTGTAGTAGTAGTAGTAGTAGTAGTAGTAGTAGCAGTAGTAGTAGTAGTAGTAGTGGCAGCAGCAGCAGCAGCAGCAGCAGTAGTCATCATAATCGTAGTAGTCATAGTAGAATTAATGGTGGTGGTAGTAGTGAAAGTAGTAGTGAAAGTAGTAGTAGTAGTAGTAGTAGTAGAAGTAGTAGTGGCAGCAGCAGCAGCAGTAGTCATCGTCGTCGTAGTAGTCATAGTAGAAGTAATGGTGGTGGTAGTAGTGGAACTAGTAGTGAAAGTAGTAGTAGTAGTAGTTAGTAGTAGTAGTTAGTAGTAGTAGTAGTAGTAGTTGTAGTGGCAGCAGCAGCAGCAGCAGCAGTAGTCATCGTCGTCGTAGTAGTCATAGTAGAAGTAATGGTGGTGGTAGTAGTGGAAGTAGTAGTGGTAAGGAAAGAGTCTGTCCTAAAGGATAATTCACAGCGCCTTGTTGGTCAGATGGCTTGGGAACAGAATCTGGACAGTCTATGGAGTCTCACTGGCTAGACAGTCTCACCTGCATCCTCCACAAACTCTTGAGGGACAAGAGGCTGCAATCTACTCCGACTTCGGCACCCCCCTCTTCTGATGCCCTCTCAGACAGCACAATTCCACCCACCGCAATGGTCAGCCAGGTGTTCTTAGCAGTCTATTGTGACACTTGTGAGTCTTTTGTCCTTCTTGCAAACATCTTTTATCACAGCTGTTGTCAGTCAATGTCAAAATCCTGTAGCTTGACAGTCGTGCATGAGGTCTACACACATGCACGAGTCACACCTAGCTATTTCCCTACCACACCTGGCCTATCCTATCTCACCAGAGTGTGTGTGCACTTGTGAGCATTAACGCACGTGTGTGAGTGTAGATGTACTAATCTGTATCAGGGTGGAGTGAGTGAGTGTATAAGTGTGTGTGCATTAACCCTTACCGTGGTGTCATAAAAACGCTCTGTCTGTCCACCAGTGGTGCTATAACAGACTTGTTTTTTCAAAAACACCCCTCCGCTTTTCTAATTAACATAGCTCAGAAACTATTAAACATTGACAAACACAATGTGTACAAAAAATGCTCAGAATTGGACACAAAATACCACAAAGCAAGCATTTCCTCTGTGTAATGAACATGCATTTTTTTATGAATATCTAAAGGGGAGACACGGCAGTGAAAATTGATCATTTGGGCTTGCATGGTCGATTTTGAGATTTGTGGTTTTTTGCACTCTTTGAACCCTCAACAATCATTGTTACAATGATTCAACAATGCCAATCTAGTAAGGTTGAGCTTGAAAATAGCATCTTTCTGTGCAAAAACCATCAATAAAACAGATGACCCACCCTTACAAAAGTGTTGTTGCACAATTTTTGCTCATAAAATGCCAATGTTTGGGCCTTGGCAACGTATAGAAACTTTGAACAAACCTTCGCATGTTTGGTGTCGATCGAAAGCGCGGAATCTCATTCAACCAGTGCAAGGGAGATAACTGCTCTTGGCTTCGTGTACAAAGAGCTATATGATCATTTGCAAGGGATAGATTCAAGCCTTTCAGGTCAGCTGACACGAATGAACCAATGAGAGAGCTCCATTCGCTCCAAATGCTTGGAGACAAGATGGCTGCCTTCCGTTCGACTCTAAAGCGCTCTCTCGTACTTTTAACGCTGTTACCAGGCCTAAATAATAGTACCACACTGTACATGCCTTCAAAGGAAAGAAAAGTAACCAAAGAAATCGGCAGCTAGCGAAAGCAAGACTTGCAAAGGAGGAAAAGAGTGGCAGCGCAAGTACAGATCATCTGGCAGATCACTCGACATCAGTTGTGCGTTATGAGCCCGCACCGATGCATCCTCTTCTCGCACCCAGCTTCCATGTGACCTCTGTTGGCAATCGGCCTACTTTTGAGCGTTAACAAAGGTCCTATCTTGCTTCACGATCCATCAGGCTATAAATAGAAGGGCCTTGTGCAATGCTGGAATGCCTCCAGTTGAGCGGGTGTGGCCCGCGAACTAGTCCGCGATAACCACTGACAGCCGGCAATGCTTATCGCGAACCAGTTCGCGACTACCACGGAAAGGGTTAATGTGAGAATATACATATAAGGGCACTAGTGTGCTTATACATGCACGGTGGAAGACAGACTTACCACACAGCATTTATTAGAAGAGCAGCACCATAACATCTAGCCAGAAATGCTAGGAATTTTTTTCCTGCTTGTCTTGGACAGGTCTGTGCTCTGGAGGAACCATCTCCGCTGCCACCTGGAAAACAATAGAAGGATGGATGGATAAATGGATGGACTATGTACACTCTTTGGCCTTTTCAGCAGTGTATGTGTGTGCATGCATGCTTGGGTGCGTGACAGACATACAGACAGAAAATGAGATATACAGAGAAATGTTTATTTGAAGAATAGGTCAGCAGCCTGTTTCAATACCTGGAACAACAAACAGTACAGAGCAAATGTATCAAGACGAGAGAGAGAGAGAGAGAGAGAGAGAGAGAGAGAGAGAGAGAGAGAGGGAGAGGGAGAGAGAGAGAGAGAGAGAGAGAGAGAGAGAGAGAGAGAGAGAGAGAGAGAGAGAGAGAGAGAGAGAGAGAGAGAGAGAGAGAGAGAGAGAGAGAAGAGGACGTTTGGCAGGAACCAGCAAGCATTCAGGAAAAGCTGTACAGCAGGGTGGAATCTCTCCAGAAAACAGCCCATTTCATCCATGACCTAGAATCTAAGTGTGATGGTGTTCGAGAAGAAGAAGAGAAGAATCAAACATTCAAAGGAATCATTTCAAGCACAGTTTAACCCACTGGAGTCGTGACTAAATATTGTGATTGTTCTCCAAAATCGTAAGTTTTTCATGCATTTTCAAACATATAATAAAAATACAAAGGCATAAGATAACAAGACAAATAATATCTCAAATTTATGAAAGCTCTTTATTTACTCTTTACATCCAAAGAATGATCTAAGTTACTAAAATTAGACCAGTAGAACCAGAGCTAGAAATTTGCAATCGCATTGCAAACAATCTCGCGATACGACTCTGGCGGGAGGACGCCTATCGCCATATTTCTCGCGATACGACTCCAGTGAGTTAATGACATTTTCATAAAGTTGCTTAAACTGAAACAAACACACACACACACACACACACACACACACACACAGACACACAAACCACCCACTCATCCGAACAAAATCCAATTTATTTAAATAGGAGATATAATATCATTTTTGCACTGTACCTCCATGGCAAGTCCCAATTTTCCACTGCTGCTCCCGATTCCAACGTGGATGAATTGGACATCCCCACTTTCTTCTGCACTAAGGAGGCGAGTTACCCATCCAGCAGATTTCTTTATTAATCCAACTGCTGGTAGTGGTACAGGATCCTCAAAATGACATTGGTAGCCCTAACATCTTCATCAGCCTCCTGATGTTGATTTGGGCCTCCATGTTGACAATTTGCTTGAAAGCAGCAACTGTTTCATCTTCCACTGACACTGGCGCCATCCATTGCCTGGGCCAGCTTTAACACTGAAACCACTTGTGCATTTTTTCTGTTGTTTTTTTCCTGCAATTCTTTTTTCTTTCTTTCTTTTCCATTCCTTATTCAAGAATACAGTACAAAGCTTACATATTAACATAGTGGAACCACTTGTGGATGTTGGGGAGGCTTGTCCATATATATCTCCAGATGATTGAGAAGCTCTTTGTATGCTTCCCAGGCCCAGAAATCAGACTAGAAGTGGTGGAGTATGACCATACACTTCAAGCCTTGGAGGAATTCACTGTTGCAAGCACATCACTTTTATGGGGGGCGTTTCTTCCTCATTTTACCCCTGGAAGATGAAATGGAGGAAACTTGTAATGAATGACTGAATTTGCAAGGAAAATAATTACATTGGCATGCAACCATTTAGACACCTAAATTTAAAAAATGTTCATCCTACTCATGTACACATGATCTTATGCAATGATTCCGAGTTTAGCTGTTTATATGTCCAATGGAATAGTGTGTGTGTGTGTGACCCCGGCGAAATGACATTCTAGAATTTTCAAAAATTCTAGAACATTCTAGAACATTCTAGAATAAATTTGATGGAATGATTCTAGAATTCTTTTGTTCCAGAATAATTCTAGAATATTCTAGAACAATACTTTTTCTTAGAATATTATTCTAGAACATTCTAGAACATTACTTTTTCTTAGAATATTATTCTAGATCAAGACCTTTCAAAGAATATTCTAGAAAATATTAAATAAAATGATTTTTTTATAAAAAGAAATGAACAACAAAGCATTTCAACACACACGTGTCAACATATATATGAATGTAAATTTGATGTTGATGTTCATATAATTCAGGAAGTGTTTTACGATTTCCTACTTTTCACTGACTAAGCAAAATAAAAAATGCATGGACTTCAAAAACATAATGGTGTTAAAGTGGGAATTGTAGTCCCGTGCGACCATGGATCCAATATGCAATGTCCATGGGAGCGACATACGCGTCTCTGATCATACCCGGCCTCGCGTTATTTACGTCAAGATCTAAAAATAGAAGAAAAAAACGGAAGTGGCCGATTTATCGCAATGCCTGCTGGGAAGCACAGAGCTGGGAAGCACTTAAAAGTTCGGTTACACACTTGTGCGTTTGATCGAAATCGGACAAGTTTTAGCTGTGTTGTAGCGATTTTTGCCGATATTTCGACTGAAGTTCTGACTTTTTTCGCGTCATGGCCGACTCGCATCGGATGAGAGCGAAGGAAGCGACAATGCTGCTGATTCATTTCTGAATTTGACCTGATGTCGGTGCGCGGGAAATCTATCCGCTTGAACAAGACCAGTGGATGCGAGAGATGTTGGAAGAGGAATCGTCGGAGGAAGAGTATCTAGACTTCCACTTAGGATCGTGGCAGACAGAAAATTTTCGTTCTCGTATGCGACACACCTTTCGACGCGCTCAAGGAGTAAAGATTGAATCCCCTCGGACGCAACGCCTCTTCATGTCTTCTCTGATCTTCACAGACGCGATGTGGGAACGACTTCACTTGTGACAGACAAATCGGTATGCTGAGAGAGAGAGAGACAGAGGAATCCACCTCCTGCCAGCTCCAAGTGGGCACCTGTGACAGTTTCTGAGATGAAAACATTCATCGATCTCTCCATCGCAATGGGTGTGCTTCGCATGCCTGAGAAGCAAGATTTTTGGCGACAGAAGAAGTGGCTTTTTCCGTAGTTTTCGAGACTAAGTTCCCCAACTGGCCCAAGGCAATCGAGAGACGGATTCCTTTCTCTGTAGCGGTACCTGCATCTACAATTCGATCCCCAATAACTTTCTTCACTGTTCACAAGAATTGCAAGGTATGAGGTACATTTATGAATTGAATGGGATTTGATTGATAAAATCAGTTGGGTGGAAATTGGTGATTCAGATATCATCTGAATAGATCTCTGATGTGTGCAGTTGTTTCAAACACCATGATCATCTGATGTGTGCAGTTGTTTCAAACACCATCAAACTAAGTACATGAAATTCGTATGCCACCATTTCTAGCTGGATACCAGCATCAAAACTGTGTTATGTTTTAGCTCCTTCACAGTGTTTCAGAGGAGATAATACTCTGAGGCAGTTGACATTTGAACTGAATCAGTGAATGTTATCTGAAGCTCAGCTATAATGTCATAGGAATTAGGCCATCTAAGTGTTGTATAATGTTTGCAAGCACGAATCAGATTTGATACAGGAAATTTGCCCTATTTGTCTCATAAACATTTTCTAAGCTTTTGCTTCTAAAGATATGCATTTCTTTTTCCTTTGTTTTATTTTTAATGTTTCCTCAACCATGAGTCACTACACTGAAGACTTCTGAATAGTTAAGGCCAAAAAAAAAAAATGGTGTGGTTAAGGTAACATAGCCAAAAAAAATAGGGTAGGTAGGTCGGCAATAACTTTTTTTTTTAATAACTTTTTATTTCTCGTGGAAACCAAATTAAACCTACTCGACTTGGAAATAAGTGTGCTAACAGACAGCGGATATTCCCTTTGAACAATTTTGACTTAACTTCTCTTGGAATTGTGTAAAGAAAAGCATTGACTTACCAGTGAAGATATGGCCAGACCTGGGTACCCCAAATTTTGCCTCAGCGTACTCACTGGTTCAGATATGCGTATTTTAAAAAAACTGTGCGTATTTTTTGCGCGGACCGACAATTTCAAAAATGCAGCTTTTGATTTGCAAACAAAGAGGCAATGCAAGTGAAGAGTTATCTCCCCCTTGACCGCTGCATCCTGCAGCGCGCCTGAACTGATTTTGGCCTCTTTGCTCTATGTATTTTCACTTTTGGAATCATTCTCGTTTATTAACACTGCTGCAGTTTCCCGAAATCTCATATTCTACGCTCGCGATAGCTCACGCTGTGTCTACATGCCATTGGATATCTGTGCTTCGTTTGGACTAAACTAGACTTTCCACAACGTTTATTGACATCTTTGCAGCTGTATACAGTATTTGTTTGTTTTCTCGTTTTCTCCAAAGCGGATTCAGCTTATGATCGAGTGTACCCAACGCATCATGTTACAAGCGTCATAATGGAGAGAGACAAGAGAGAGAGAGAGAGAGAGAGAGAGAGAGAGAGAGAGAGAGAGAGAGAGAGAGTGACAGAGAGAGAGAGAGAGAGAGAGACAGAGATAGAGAAGAGAGAGAGAGACAGAGAGAGAGACAGAGAGAGAGACACAGACAGAGACAGAGACAGAGAGAGAGAGAGCGAAGTGAAACAGAGGCGGGATGTATTCTCCCTGCAAATGTTGTTTTAAGATTACTTGACCCACTTCTTACCCCAGCATTCTGTAGCTTAACTAAACAGCCCTCTGGGAACACCATGCAGTCACAACAGTGTTGTCAACCCATATTACACAAATGTCCGATGAAGAGCTCTTGTCAAAACAAAACTCGAAGAGTGGGAGACTGCTTCCAGCCGCAGGAAAATTAAATTGTGGATCAAAACTTCACGGGGGAAAAAACAACCTTTTGATTTCACCATTGTCCTATTTTTCGATTTCACAATTGTCCTATTTTTCCACACAAGTCGTAGTAGTCGTATTTTCAATAGTTTGGCGTAAAAAATACGCCAAAATCGTATAGATAAACAGGTCTGTATGGCTGATATGAGATTGTCTGTCCTGCTAGTGTCAGTATCATGTGACCAACCATCGGTGCCCCTAACGTGAACCAGATGTAATTGAAATGCATCATGAACTTGTGCTGCATGTTGATCATCCTCATCATCTTCCTCACTCTCGGCTTGCAAAACTTCACATTTGAAATGTATCGTCTTCAGTTCAAAAACGTGTCCCCGACCTCTCCAACAGTCAAACCCCAAGCCAACTCAAACCCAACCCCAACTGCTTTGCACGTGGTCACATCAACAGAGCTGCCAAGTGCTACGATTTAGGCGTGCTTGCTACGATGCTACGATCGTCAGGGAAAAACTATGATTTTTCAAAGCCTGGAACTGAACTTTTGACCGTCACGAAGAAACACCCCTCCCCCCCCCCCCCCCCCCCCCCCACACACACACACCCCGCTTTATGCTGGCGGTTCAGCGCTGAGCGTCGAACTGAACTTTTGACCGTCACGTAGAACACCCCCCCCCCCCCCCCAGCTTCACGTCGGCGGCTCATCGCTCAGGGACTTGACAGCCCAGCCCTCAACCCACAACATTGATATTAAAAAAAACTTCAACATTTTCAATAAAAAGATGTAGGGTCGGCGCCCCAGAATAGGGTAGGTCGGGTTACCGTAACCACACCATTTTTTTTTTTTGGCCTTACCATTCTAGGGGTAGCTCTCTGCTCCCTGACATACGCCGTTATTAAAGTAGTTCTAAGGCTATTTTGCACACAAATTCATAAATTATGCTTGCTGAGGCAATATAGTGTTTATTCGATAAAATACATGTTTGTGTTTAAATGGAAACAAGTTTTGACATCTGAATGATTTATGTAAAAAGTGGAACAAATAGTATCCAGAACGAGCTAGTATTTTTGGCACAATGGTGTAATGCGAAGGGTCAAGTCTATTACGCATTCATCGCAAACTATGCCAGAGTCACTACTGACTCGGGTTCACAGAAGGCTCCTAACCACTACACTGAGGACAAGGACACACTCTCAGTAGGAAGCAATGTTCCCATACCCATACCGACACGTTGGAGAACTACAAATAGGATAAGTCAGAATCATGCTCCGTGGGTAAATCAAAACTTCTTGTCATTCCAGGCGAGGAGGAATTACTTGCACCATAAGCATATTGGACCCACCAGTCCACTCCTGATCCCGCTTGCAAAGATTGGTCCACCAGGAGAGAGAAGAAGGTACTGGCAGCTGTGCTGAAGAAAAAGTGAAGAGTAGAAGAGAGAAAGAGAGAGAGAGGGGGGGGGGGGAGAAAGAGGGGAGGGAGGGAGGGAGGGAGGTGAGGGAGGTGAGGGTACGGGAAAGAGCAGAGAGGGAGAGAGAGGAGAGAGACGTAGTAGGAGAGGGGGCAGTAGAGAGAGAAGAGAGAGAGGAGACGAGAGGACAAGAGAGATGAGACAGTCGAGAGCAGAGATGAGAGGGTGGGGGGGGGGGTGGGGTGGTGGGGGCGGGGGTTGGAGTCGGGGTGTGGGGGGTGGATGAGAAAAGAGGGATAGGGAGGGAGGGAGGGAGGGAGGGAGGATAGGACGAGGGAGGGAGGGAGGGAGTGGGAACAGGGGGCAAGGATGGTGGGATGCCACTAGGGAGGAGCGGAGGGAGGGAGAGACAGCAGAGTAGAGAGAGAGAGGAGAGAGAGAGACAGCCAGATGAGAGCGAGAGAGGTCGAGGGTCATGAGTTCAGATCGCACAGAGAGAGAGGAGAGAGAGAGGAGAGAGGAACAAGAGGAAGAGAGGAGAGAGAGGCAGGAGCAGAGGGGGATAGTGGAGGAAAACGAGGGAGAGGTAGGTAGTCGGAGGAGGAGTGCAATTAGCGTGGAGTGGGAAGAGTCGAGCAGAGAGTGTCGTTGGATAGACATGCATGCATGCACACACGCCTACTAATTCACTGGCATGTACACCTGGCAGGACCACTCTCTGCTCACTACCTTTACATGACCTTGACCTTCAGGTGACCTTCAAGGTCAAGGTCAAACAACTAAACCTACCAATGACATCATACACTAAGAAATGCTTTACACATTTTTCCTACCAAAATACACGTGACCTTGACCCAAGGTCAAGGTCATCAAAGGTCATGCAACACAAGCTGTTAATTCAAGACATAGGAAGCACAATGGTGCTTATTGGCACTTTCTACCATGAGATATGGTCACTTTTAGTGGTTCACTACCCCATTTTGGTCACATTTCATAAGGGTCATAGTGACCTTGACCTTGATGATATGTGACCAAATGTGTCTCATGGTGAAAGTATAACATGTGCCCCACATAATTATTAAGTTTGAAACAGTTATCTTCCATAGTTCAGGGTCAAGGTCACTTCAAAATATGTATACAATCCAACTTTGAAGAGCTCCTGTGACCTTGACCTTGAAGCAAGGTCAACCAAACTGGTATGAAAAGATAGGGCTTACTTTGCCCTATATACCATATATAGGTCAGGTATCCAATCTCAAAAACTTTAGAGAAAATTGAGAAAATGTGAAAAATGACTGTTTTTTAGACAACATTTATGGCCCCTGCGACCTTGACCTTGAAGCAAGGACAAGTCACTATGTATGTTTTTTGAGGCCTTGTCATCATACACCATCATGCCACATTTGGTGTTGATAGACTTAATAGTCTCCGAGAAAAATCCAACGTTAAAGTTTTTCACGGACGCACGGACGCACGGACGCCCGGACGGACGACACGGGTGAGTACATAAGACTCACTTTTGCTTCGCATGTGAGTCAAAAAAGTAATGTCATGCAATGCACCATCAGACAACAGAGAGCAGTGATGAGCATTCCACATCCTCCTAGATGTCAGGGCAAAGTTGCAATAGAGCTTCATCCATGACCGGCCATTGATGCAAGAGTGTCACTTTCAAAAAGTTTTTATATCAAAAGGTGTCCAAGAAAAGTAATTCAGAAAAATAGAAAGTACTTGAAATGTCACAAGAAAATATCATAAGTAATAAGGGAAGGGGGAGTGAGAGGGGGGTGGGGTGGGTGGGGGGTGGGGAGAGAGAGAGAGAGAGGGTGGGAGGGTGGGAGGCAGGGAGAGAGGGAGGGAGGGAGGGAGGAAAAGGGAGAGATAGAAGGGGGAAGAGTGTGTGTATGCGTATTGTGTGTGTGTGAGTGCATGTGTGTGTGAGTGCATGTGTGTGTGCGTGCAGGTGTGTGTGCCTGTATGCGTCTATATCAAAGCAGAGAACGCGACCAGCGACTCGCAAGGGACCTGCTCTTCGGCTGAAAAACAAATGTAATATTGGCTGCCCAAATCGAAACATAGACCGGCGAACAACTAAATAAAAAGAAATTCCCTTTAAATGCATGTCCACTAGCAACAAGTCACAGTTCGAATCTGTCACAAAATCGCAATCAACAATATGGCTCTATACACAAATTGAAAATACAAAATAAAAGAAACCCAAACAAGACAACACAGAGGTCTGACTGGTCAGCATTCATACAAAAAAAGACTGAAAAGTCACAGCTTGGTCCAGACCTTAAACGCACAAGTGGAGTCCCACACACTCACTAGAGACAAAGTTGCAACCTTTCAAGTCTTCACAGAAAGCTACGAAACAAAGGGAGGTCAAGCCATAGTTGAACCAACAGTGGTGATGGTTATGATAACTTAATAGCTTAGATTATCATGAAGTCCTGTGACTGCCCTAAGTCCTTACATAATTATGCACTCAATGATATGAATCCAAAGGAAGTCATAGTTTTTTCTTGGTTTCCTTGTTTACCTTTAAAGTGTCAAACCCCATGCTACAGGCACTCAAAACCATATAAATTACTTGTAAGTCCATTTTGAGCAGGGATAAATCAAATGGAGCTTGTCATTGTAGCAATCACCTACATCCCCACGCCTAGCCTTGCATGTCCTTTTCCTGTCTGTTAAGTAAAGTAACACAAAACTGCATACAGCAGTGCATTGTAACTGCTATTGTTAATCTCTTCTATCCAGATTTTCAACCAGCTGAGGATGTGAGGCTTCCTTTGGGACCAAGTAGTTCGGTGGATACAGCTGTTAAAGACGCAGTTCAGCAGGGGATTAAGATGGACTCCCAGGATACCTTCTCATTCTTGTCTCAACCGCCTCCTAAGGACATCCACAGTTTCTGTGCAGACCAGCCGAGGGCAGGTTTCATAAGCTCATTGGAGGATTCTGAAAATAAAACGAAGAGTGCACACACGTATACCATAATGCATCGGAAACTGACTGCAGACAATGACCTGTTAGCTTCCTACCCCCATGGTAAAGTGGGGGCGGGATGAACAAAATAAAATTATGTATACCTCAAAGCCAGATTGTGTCACTTCATTCTGTCAGTTTTTAAACCTTGGCAATGCATGGATAAAATGCTTCTGCCATCTTCATAGTGTTACTTGTACTTAGACTTCTGCTTCTACTAGAAAAGTGATTGCAACCTCCAAGGAGTTTTGGCAAAGCCAACTCATTGGTGCCAGGGAGAAAAGGTCTGCTGCTTAAGATACCTGCAGAGCAGTCTTCCAGTTTAGCTGCTATCCATGTCAATGCGGTTCATATATATATATATATATATATATATATATATATATATATATATATATATATATATATATATATATATATATATATATATGCACCACAAGTGAAATCACAACACATACTTTGAGATGAACTGCACATTCTGCCCTTGTTCCTTGCAACAGACAAACTACCACTAATTAATTGCCAAGCATCGTGTATATACAATTAATAGAAAAATAACAAAAAGTTAAGAAAGAGCACCATAACATGAATTTAAATAATGATCTCTAAACTAGGAAAATAATGTGGTCATCAATGAGATAACATCATCATCACTTCAAATTTTCATCTACTGGTTGCACACATTAGATGGGTAGAAGATTTTTTGTTTGTTTGCTTTGATTCATCATTTGAGATTTAGCTAAACGCTTTTCTGCAGATGCCCTTCCACACACACCCATTTATCTAAGCTTGGAACTGGCTTACACCCCATGTGGCTGTGAATGATAATGTAGATTTCAAAATATAAATTATATTAATGTCTCAAAGAATTTGACTGAAGAGCTTTGTCATTATTGCTATGAAATAAGCATGACCAAACTGACATACCATGCAACGTAATTATCCACAAGACCTTGATGGATGTTTCTTCCTGCAGTCACCCCAGTCCTTTTTGTCATGTCCATGACTTGATTATCTGTAGTCTCTTCCTCCTGAGGCTGTGACTCTTTAGTAGCATCCTGGGCACGAGGAAGTAACTCTAGTTGTAGTAAATAGGTTCTGATGTGGAGCATCAGGCATACTGTGATGATTTTGCATACTTATTCTGGCTGGAGATGGACAGTATTCCAGGCAATTCCAGTGACTCTTCGCAGTGCCAGTGCATTGCTCCAATGTATGCCTTGTAGAACTTTGGTTGTTGTAATTCCTCTCTGGTCCATTTCATGGATTGAGAATGGGGGTTAAAAGCCAATTTCAATGTGGCCATAGTCTCCAAGGCAAAATCCTTCGATGGGTTTGTTGGGGCTCTCAAACGCTTGCAACATGGGAGACTCCTGCAGCAATTGAGCATCATGGAAACTTCCTGGACACTTGGCAATGCAATTTTGAAATATCAGGTCAGCATAGCAGATAACCTGTGGAGAAAGGAAATAATCAATCTGACATGCAGTTGGTGTTGTTTTCATTGGGTGTCAAAGCATTTAGATGGACTTAGTGCCTTTATATCACTCATAGACCTTTTGTCCCCTCTCAGTCTAAAAAAAAGGTGCTGCTTAGACTAGAGCCAGCTAGCTGCACAAGTGCACTCATCAGACCTCACATGCAAGAAGATCATATTAATTCAGCTGATTAAATAAGAATATGAGTGGTATTGGCTAAATGCATGCTTCTTCAAGTGGTCATTAATACCCCATTTGGTGGAGTCACTAATGCACCATTCGATTACTCAATTACAATAATTGGGCAGTATGTACATGGATAATACATCTTTATTT
>JAWQFJ010011300.1:2500-10000 GCA_034096865.1 Theodoxus fluviatilis
AAAGAAATAAAGAATGCATAAATGAATATTAGATTTTGGCATTATTCAATGAATGAATAAATATGATAGCGGAAAAGATGACGAAATGAACAAACGAATAAATCAATGACTGAATGAATGACTGAATGAACAAATGAACGAACGAATGAAAAGATAAGTGAAGAGATGATAATTTAAGTGTAAATACAAAGAAAAACAACACTTTTGTCCACAGGTACTGGATCACTACACAGTGACTGCAATCTTAACGTTGCCAAATCGGATCTACGTCACGGGATGGGGAAGGCGGGTGGTGATGTACCCGGAGGGGAGGCTGACGCGGCTACAGAAGGAGCCCTTTCCCTTCCCCCGTACACACACGGATGACATCCATAGCATGGCCCTCATCGGCAACAGGTGCTTACCCGGGTTCACCGACCTAAAATGAGACTCAAGTAATCTGATCACGTAGGGCCTAAACATCAGTCGCTGATACAGGGCAGTGTAGACAACAGAAGACAACGCGGACCATGGTAGTTGGGCTGGTAGAGCATTTCGGGCGCTGACCAAAAGGTCGCGAGTTCAGCCCCCTCCTGTGGAGGTGCAACTTTTCCTGTCTGTCCTTCAGAGTTTCTACGTCTGCGTATTTCGGACGATGATCAGAATACTGGGGATTCTTACATTGTCTGTTGGGTGTGTTGTAGGTTTGTGGTTACAGCTGCCTACAATGGCAACATCCACATACAGAGGGCTGGATCTGGGCGAATTATTATCCAGGTGAGGATTCAATGAACCATTGATTTTGACAACCTCTTTGTTCATCAACAAACTGGGAATCTCTATACTTCATTATCCTTCAATAAACCGTGGATTAAATCCCTCTTTTCATTAATCACCATTGCACCAGAGATCTCTACACCCCAGTATTCATCACTGCACCAGAGATCTCTACACCTCAGTATCCATCATTGCTCCAGAGATCCCTACACCTCAGTATCCATCATTGCTCCAGAGATCCCTACACCTCAGTAACCATCATTGCTCCAGAGATCCCTACACCTCAGTAACCATCATTGCTCCAGAGATCCCTACACCTCAGTATCCATTATTGCTCCAGAGATCCCTACACCTCAGTAACCATCATTGCTCCAGAGATCCCTACACCTCAGTAACCATCATTGCTCCAGAGATCCCTACACCTCAGTATTCATCATTGCTCCAGAGATCCCTACACCTCAGAATCCATCATTGCACCAGAGATCCCTACACATCAGTATCCATCATTGCTCCAGAGATCCCTACACCTCAGAATCCATCATTGCTCCAGAGATCCCTACACATCAGTATCCATCATTGCTCCAGAGATCCCTACACCTCAGTATCCATCATTGCTCCAGAGATCCCTACACCTCAGTATTCACCATTGCACCAGAGATCTCTACACCCCAGTATTCACCATTGCTCCAGAGATCCCTACACCTCAGAATCCATCATTGCTCCAGAGATCCCTACACATCAGTATCCATCATTGCTCCAGAGATCCCTACACCTCAGTATCCATCATTGCACCAGAGATCCCTACACCTCAGTAACCATCATTGCTCCAGAGATCCATACACCTCAGTAACCATCATTGCTCCAGAGATCCATACACCTCAGTAACCATCCTTGCTCCAGAGATCCCTACACCTCAGTATTCATCATTGCTCCAGAGATCCCTACACATCAGTATCCATCATTGCTCCAGAGATCCCTACACCTCAGTAACCATCATTGCTCCAGAGATCTCTACACCTCAGTATCCATCATTGCTCCAGAGATCTCTACACATCAGTATCCATCATTGCTCCAGAGATCCCTACACCTCAGAATCCATCATTGCTCCAGAGATCTCTACACCTCAGTATCCATCACTGCACCAGAGATCCCTACACCTCAGTAACCATCATTGCTCCAGAGATCCCTACACCTCAGTAACCATCATTGCACCAGAGATCCCTACACATCAGTATCCATCATTGCTCCAGAGATCCCTACACCTCAGAATCCATCATTGCTCCAGAGATCCCTACACCTCAGTAACCATCATTGCTCCAGAGATCCCTACACCTCAGAATCCATCATTGCTCCAGAGATCCCTACACCTCAGTATTCATCATTGCTCCAGAGATCCCTACACCTCAGTAACCATTATTGCTCCAGAGATCCCTACACCTCAGTAACCATCATTGCTCCAGAGATCCCTACACCTCAGTAACCATCATTGCTCCAGAGATCCCTACACCTCAGTAACCATCATTGCTTCAGAGATCCCTACACCTCAGTACCCATCATTGCTCCAGAGATCCCTACACCTCAGTAACCATCATTGCTCCAGAGATCCCTACACCTCAGTAACCATCATTGCTCCAGAGATCCCTACACCTCAGTAACCATCATTAAACCAGAGATCCCTACACCTCAGTATCCATCATTGCTCCAGAGATCCCTACACCTCAGTAACCATCATTGCACCAGAGATCCCTACACATCAGTATCCATCATTGCTCCAGAGATCCCTACACCTCAGTAACCATCATTGCTCCAGAGATCTCTACACCTCAGTATCCATCATTGCTCCAGAGATCCCTACACCTCAGAATCCATCATTGCTCCAGAGATCCCTACACCTCAGTATCCATCATTGCTCCAGAGATCCCTACACATCAGTATCCATCATTGCTCCAGAGATCCCTACACCTCAGTAACCATCATTGCTCCAGAGATCCCTACACATCAGTATCCATCACTGCACCAGAGATCCCTACACCTCAGTATCCATCATTGCTCCAGAGATCCCTACACCTCAGTATCCATCACTGCACCAGAGATCTCTACACCTCAGTATCCATCATTGCTCCAGAGATCCCTACACATCAGTATCCATCATTGCTCCAGAGATCCCTACACCTCAGTAACCATCATTGCTCCAGAGATCCCTACACATCAGTATCCATCACTGCACCAGAGATCCCTACACCTCAGTAACCATCATTGCTCCAGAGATCCCTACACCTCAGTAACCATCATTGCACCAGAGATCCCTACACATCAGTATCCATCATTGCTCCAGAGATCGCTACACCTCAGTATCCATCATTGCTCCAGAGATCCCTACACCTCAGAATCCATCATTGCTCCAGAGATCCCTACACCTCAGTATTCATCATTGCTCCAGAGATCCATCAGTATCCATCATTGCTCCAGAGATCCCTACACCTCAGTAACCATCATTGCACCAGAGATCCCTACACCTCAGTAACCATCATTGCTCCAGAGATCCCTACACCTCAGTAACCATCATTGCACCAGAGATCCCTACACCTCAGTAACCATCATTGCTCCAGAGATCCCTACACCTCAGAATCCATCATTGCTCCAGAGATCCCTACACCTCAGTATCCATCATTGCTCCAGAGATCCATCAGTATCCATCATTGCTCCAGAGATCCCTACACCTCAGTAACCATCATTGCTCCAGAGATCCCTACACCTCAGTATTCATCATTGCTCCAGAGATCCCTACACCTCAGTATCCATCATTGCTCCAGAGATCCCTACACCTCAGTATCCATCATTGCTCCAGAGATCTCTACACCTCAGTAACCATCATTGCTCCAGAGATCTCTACACCTCAGTATCCATCATTGCTCCAGAGATCCCTACACCTCAGTATCCATCATTGCACCAGAGATCCCTACACCTCAGTAACCATCATTGCTCCAGAGATCCCTTCATCTCAGTAACCATCCTTGCTCCAGAGATCCCTACACCTCAGTAACCATCATTGCACCAGAGATCGCTACACCTCAGAATCCATCATTGCTCCAGAGATCCCTACACCTCAGTAACCATCATTGCACCAGAGATCGCTACACCTCAGTATCCATCATTGCTCCAGAGATCCCTACACATCAGTATCCATCATTGCACCAGAGATCCCTACACCTCAGTAACCATCATTGCTCCAGAGATCCCTACACCTCAGTAACCATCATTGCTCCAGAGATCCCTACACCTCAGTAACCATCATTGCTCCAGAGATCCCTACACCTCAGTAACCATCATTGCTCCAGAGATCCCTACACCTCAGTATCCATCATTGCTCCAGAGATCCCTACACCTCAGTAACCATCATTGCTCCAGAGATCCCTACACATCAGTATCCATCATTGCTCCAGAGATCCCTACACCTCAGTAACCATCATTGCTCCAGAGATCCCTACACCTCAGTATCCATCATTGCTCCAGAGATCCCTACACCTCAGTATCCATCATTGCTCCAGAGATCCCTACACCTCAGTATCCATCATTGCTCCAGAGATCCCTACACCTCAGTATCCATCATTGCTCCAGAGATCCCTACACCTCAGTAACCATCATTGCTCCAGAGATCCCTACACCTCAGTATCCATCATTGCACCAGAGATCCCTACACCTCAGTATCCATCATTGCTCCAGAGATCCCTACACCTCAGTATCCATCATTGCTCCAGAGATCTCTACACCTCAGTATCCATCATTGCTCCAGAGATCCCTACACCTCAGTATCCATCATTGCTCCAGAGATCCCTACACCTCAGTAACCATCATTGCTCCAGAGATCTCTACACCTCAGTATCCATCATTGCTCCAGAGATCCCTACACCTCAGTAACCATCATTGCTCCAGAGATCCCTACACCTCAGTAACCATCATTGCTCCAGAGATCCCTACACCTCAGTATCCATCATTGCTCCAGAGATCCCTACACCTCAGTATCCATCATTGCTCCAGAGATCCCTACACCTCAGTAACCATCATTGCTCCAGAGATCCCTACACCTCAGTATCCATCATTGCTCCAGAGATCCCTACACCTCAGTAACCATCATTGCACAAGAGATCCCTACACCTCAGTAACCATCATTAAACCAGAGATCCATACACCTCAGTATCCATCATTGCTCCAGAGATCCCTACACCTCAGTAACCATCATTGCTCCAGAGATCCCTACACCTCAGTATCCATCATTGCTCCAGAGATCCCTACACCTCAGTAACCATCATTGCACCAGAGATCCCTACACCTCAGTAACCATCATTAAACCAGAGATCCATACACCTCAGTATCCATCATTGCACCAGAGATCCCTACACCTCAGTACCCATCCTTGCTCCAGAGATCTCTACACCTCAGTATCCATCATTGCTCCAGAGATCCCTACACCTCAGTAACCATCATTGCTCCAGAGATCTCTACACCTCAGTATCCATCATTGCTCCAGAGATCTCTACACATCAGTATCCATCATTGCTCCAGAGATCTCTACACCTCAGTAACCATCATTGCACCAGAGATCCCTACACCTCAGTATCCATCATTGCTCCAGAGATCCCTACACCTCAGTAACCATCCTTGCTCCAGAGATCCCTACACCTCAGTATTCATCATTGCTCCAGAGATCCCTACACCTCAGAATCCATCATTGCTCCAGAGATCCCTACACCTCAGTAACCATCATTGCTCCAGAGATCCCTACACCTCAGTATTCATCACTGCACCAGAGATCCCTACACCTCAGTATTCATCATTGCTCCAGAGATCCCTACACCTCAGTAACCATCATTGCTCCAGAGATCCCTACACCTCAGTATCCATCATTGCTCCAGAGATCCCTACACCTCAGTATTCATCATTAAACCAGGGATGCCTTTTCTTCCTTATCCACCACCCACCCCCCTCCCTCAAGCCACAGGGGAAAGGAGGATAAAAGCAGAACGGTGCACAATGCAAATATATGTCTTTGTTTTCTTCAATTTGATGCTGTGTGTTTTTTGCCAACATTTATCCTCCAAGACGTGCATGCAGCCTGTTCTGCATCAGTACCTCCCTAGTCAGCTGGACTGCTGTGGTCTTTGTGCCTGCTGGATGGCTGGGGTCTTTGTGCCTGCTGCATGGCTGTGGTCTTTGTTCCTGCTGGATGGCTGTGGTCTTTGTACCTGCTGGATGGCTGTGGTCTTTGTGCCTGCTGGATGGCTGTGGTCTTTGTTCCTGCTGGATGGCTGGGGTCTTTGTGCCTGCTGGATGGCTGTGGTCTTTGTGCCTGCTGGATGGCTGTGGTCTTTGTACCTGCTGGATGACTGGGGTCTTTGTTCCTGCTGGATGGCTGTGGTCTTTGTGCCTGCTGGATGGCTGTGGTCTTTGTTCCTGCTGGGTGGCTGTGGTCTTTGTGCCTGCTGGATGGCTTTGGTCTTTGTTCCTGCTGGGTGGCTGTGGTCTTTGTGCCTGCTGAATGGCTGTGGTCTTTGTGCCTGCTGGATGGCTGTGGTCTTTGTGCCTGCTGGATGGCTGTGGTCTTTGTTCCTGCTGGATGGCTGTGGTCTTTGTGCCTGCTGGATGGCTGTGGTCTTTGTGCCTGCTGGATGGCTGTGGTCTTTGTGCCTGCTGGATGGCTGTGGTCTTTGTTCCTGCTGGGTGGCTGTGGTCTTTGTGCCTGCTGAATGGCTGTGGTCGTTGTGCCTGCTGGATGGCTGTGGTCTTTGTGCCTGCTGGATGGCTGTGGTCTTTGTTCCTGCTGGGTGGCTGTGGTCTTTGTGCCTGCTGGATGGCTGTGGTCTTTGTTCCTGCTGGATGGCTGTGGTCTTTGTTCCTGCTGGGTGGCTGTGGTCTTTGTTCCTGCTGGATGGCTGTGGTCTTTGTTCCTGCTGGGTGGCTGTGGTCTTTGTTCCTGCTGGATGGCTGTGGTCTTTGTGCCTGCTGGATGGCTGTGGTCTTTGTTCCTGCTGGATGGCTGTGGTCTTTGTGCCTGCTGGATGGCTGTGGTCTTTGTGCCTGCTGGACTGCTGTGGTCTTTGTTCCTGCTGGATGGCTGTGGTCTTTGTTCCTGCTGGATGGCTGTGGTCTTTGTGCCTGCTGGATGGCTGTGGTCTTTGTTCCTGCTGGGTGGCTGTGGTCTTTGTGCCTGCTGAATGGCTGTGGTCTTTGTGCCTGCTGGATGGCTGTGGTCTTTGTGCCTGCTGAATGGCTGTGGTCTTTGTGCCTGCTGGATGGCTGTGGTCTTTGTTCCTGCTGGATGGCTGTGGTCTTTGTGCCTGCTGGACTGCTGTGGTCTTTGTTCCTGCTGGATGGCTGTGGTCTTTGTGCCTGCTGGATGGCTGTGTTCTTTGTGCCTGCTGGATGGCTGTGGTCTTTGTGCCTGCTGGATTGCTGGGGTCTTTGTTCCTGCTGGATGGTTGTGGTCTTTGTGCCTGCTGGATGGCTGTGGTCTTTGTTCCCACTGGATTGCTGTGGTCTTTGTGCCTGCTGGATGGCTGTGTTCTTTGTGCCTGCTGGATGGCTGTGGTCTTTGTGCCTGCTGGATTGCTGGGGTCTTTGTTCCTGCTGGATGGTTGTGGTCTTTGTGCCTGCTGGACTGCTGTGGTCTTTGTTCCCACTGGATTGCTGGGGTCTTTGTTCCTGCTGGATGGTTGTGGTCTTTGTGCCTGCTGGATGGCTGTGGTC
>JAWQFJ010011301.1:0-12500 GCA_034096865.1 Theodoxus fluviatilis
CCCATCAATTCCGGACCCATCAATTCCGGTCCCATCAATTCCGGCCCCAGCAATTCCGGCCCCAGCAATTCCGGTCCCAGCAATTCCGGCCCCATCAATTCCATCCCCATCAATTCCGGCCCCATCAATTCCCGCCCCATTAATTCCGGTCCCATCAATTCCGGCCCCATCAATTCCGGTCCCATCAATTCCGGCCCCATCAATTCCGGCCCCATCAATTCCGGCCCCATCAATTCCGGCCCCATCAATTCGGGCCCCATCAATTCCGACCCCAACAATTCCGGCCCGATCAATTCCGGCAACATCAATTCCGGCCCCATCAATTCCGGTCCCATCAATTCCGGTCCCATCAATTCCGGTCCCATCAATTCCCGTCCCATCAATTCCGGTCCCATCAGTTCCCGTCCCATCATTTCCGGTCCCATCAATTCCGGTCCCATCGATTCCGGTCCCATCGATTCCGGTCCCATCGATTCCGGTCCCATCAATTCCGGTCCCATCAATTCCGGTCCCATCAATTCCGGTCCCATCAATTCCGATCCCATCAATTCCGGTCCCATCAATTAAGGTCCCATCAATTAAGGTCCCATCTATTCCGGTCCCATCAATTCCGGTCCCATCAATTCCGGTCCCAGCAATTCCGGTCCCAGCAATTCCGGTCCCAGAAATTCCATTCCCAGCAATTCCGGTCCCAGCAATTCCGGTTCCAGCAATTCCGTTCCCAGCATTTCCGGTATCAGCAATTCCGGTCCCAGCAATTCCGGTCCCAGCAATTCCGGTCCCAGCAATTCCGGTCCCAGCAATTCCGGTCCCAGCAATTCCGGTCCCAGCAATTCCGGTCCCAGCAATTCCGGTCCCAGCAATTCCGGTCCCAGCAATTCCGGTCCTAGCAATTCCGGTCCCAGCAATTCCGGTCCCAGCAATTCCGGTCCCAGCAATTCCGGTCCCAGCAATTCCGGTCCTAGCAATTCCGGTCCCATCATTGCCGGTCCCATCATTGCCGGTCCCATCAATTCCGGTCACATCAATTCCGGTCCCATCAATTCCGGTCCCATCAATTCCGGTCCCATCAATTCCGGTCCCATCAATTCCGGTCCCATCAATTCCGGTCGCATCAATTCCGGTCCCATCAATTCCGGTCCCATCAATTCCGGTCCCATCATTTCCGGTCCCATCAATTCCGGTCCCATCAATTCCGGCCCCATCAATTCCGGTCCCATCAATTCCGGTCCCATCAATTCCGGTCCCATCACTTCCGGTCCCATCACTTCCGGTCCCATCACTTCCGGTCCCATCACTTCCGGTCCCATCACTTCCGGTCCCATCACTTCCGTCCCATCACTTCCAGTCCCATCATTTCCGGTCCCATCACTTCCAGTCCCATCTTTTCCAGTCCCATCACTTCCAGTCCCATCACTTCCAGTCTTCCAGTCCCATCACTTCCAGTCCCATCACTTCCTGTCCCATCACTTCCAGTCCCATCACTTCCAGTCCCATCAATTCCGGCCCCATCAATTCCGGCCCCAGCAATTCCGGTCCCATGAATTCCAGTCCCATCATTGCCACGTACTCGTTCTTTAAATCAAATGGCTTGTTTAAATGTCTAGGGGAAAAACTAAAGCACGCACCTTCACTCCTCCATTCAAACGCTAGATGGTAATTGTCTGGCAATGAAGCAATGGCGAAACCAAAATCAATTTAAAGGAAGTAGTTTAATTTTCAGAATGCATTTACCTCTTCCCTTATCTGTTCAACCTCCAGTTTTCTATTTCTCTCCGCTTCTTCAGCCTCCCTCTCTCTCTCTGCCTCATACTTCTCCCTCTCTCTTTCTGTCTCTGCATCCTCCCTGTCTCTCTCTCTCTCGGCTTCTATCTCCCATTCATGCCGCCTCCTCTTCTCCTTCCGCTCTGCATCTTTCTCCCTCTGCTCCGCCTCCCATTTCTCCGTTATCACTGTTCTTCTGAACTTGAACAAGATCTCTCGCAATTCACCTTCAGTAGCCCCCTCGCTTGCACTCAAACCTAACGTCTTCACCACAAACTTCAAACTTGACCCTTTCAAAAAACAGATCAACTCAATTGACGGCAGCACTACTTCACCCATTGTAAGGATTTGCTAGCTTCACACACTACTGAACTCAGCAAAAACTTCAAACAGCAGTAACTGTACGCTTTTAGCTAGTCAAAACAAAGTCACACAGTGCAGCAAGGCATGCGAGCAACAAGGTGAATCAAAAACAGAAATGGCAGGTCAGGTCATATCACTCTCGCTCAAGGTACAGACACTCCAGACTTAACTGTAAACATGAATTCAGATTTACTTTACTTATTGCATTTCGTTCAAATTATCCCGAGACGAAGGCCCCAAATGTGACGTACTCGTTCTTTAATCAAATGGCTTGTTTAAATGTCTAGGGGAAGAACTAAAGCACGCACCTTCATTCCTCCATTCAAACGCTAGATGGTAATTGTCTGACAATGAAGCAATGGCAAAACCAATATCAATTCAAAGGAAGTAGTTTAATTTTCAGGATGCATTTACCCGTGAAAGGTGAATGGGCGTCAAGCGCCACAAAAATGCATAGAATGCAATTAGAAGCAATCAATTCATTTCAACAACTTGCAGTGAGACATGGAAAAAACAAACAATGGAAAGAAATATGTCTGCCCGAGCCGAGATAATTAACTAAGTGTACTTAGCTGACCCTTTCGATGAAAACGTGGAGTTGGAGAAGCACGGACTTATACCCCGCGCCTATCGCGCCAGCACAGGGGTTGAAATTGGGGGGAGGGGGTCTGAGTGCACCGACATTGCAGCCGGTTACCCGGGAGGAAAATCACCACAGTCGATGAAACAGTTGAACTAGGCATTCTTTCGTTCTCTCTCTCTCTCTCTGGCATTTCTTCTTCTTCTGGGTCTTGTCGAGGGAACTGGCTCCTCCTTCTTCTTCTTCTTCTTCTTCTTCTTCTTCTTCTTCTTCTTCTTCTTCTTCTTCTTCTTCTTCTTCTTCTTCTTCTTCTTCTTCTTCTTCTTCTTCTTCTTCTTCTTCTTCTTCTTCGGAAAGGAGTCGGTCTGCTTTCCAACAAGACAGGCCACCACACTTCAGCAAAGCAAGTAAGCAGGCTGGCAGGCAAGCTGGCTGTTCACCATTCCACCACGCCCTGGCAGAGGGGTTCGCTTCCAGCCGGTTCCGAGCAGGCTGAGGTTTCTCACTAATATCATTCTGCGTTTCTATATGGCCACCGCCAAGTGTAAATCTAACAAGCAGGGCGCCAGCATCTTCACGGACACTGCTTTTGCTGAAAATAAATGTTATGACGCCACGAGCATCCGGCGACACTCGCTTAAATGCCTTCACTGACGTCACCAAGTTCAGTCAGTCCAATCACCACTGTTCATCCCACTCCACTCTGACTGGTCAATTCACAAGTTGAAAGTCACAGGTTGGTCAGCGTGAAAACGCCAGTGGAGTCCACCACTCCCAACACCTTCAAGTCATTCACCTACACAGGGGGTCAATTCTCTACTAATCACCGGCTCAGGGCAAGGAAAACCGCTAGAAGCTACGGCTCAGCAGACACATGCTAAACATTTTAATAATACTAATAAACAGAAGGCATGAAAAGCATTGTCTCGCCACACACACACACTGGAACACCTGTCAAAAGACTTCCAGCCACCATGATACAACGCTGGTGTTACACACACAACGCTGGTGTCACACACACTGGAACACCTGTCAAAAGATTTCCAGCCACCATGACACAACGCTGGTGTCACACACACTGGAACACCTGTCAAAAGACTTCCAGTCACCATAACACAACGCTGGTGTCACACACACTGGAACACCTGTCAAAAGACTTCCAGTCACTATGACACAACGCTGGTGTCACACACACTGGAACACCTGTCAAAAGACTTCCAGCCACCATGACACAACGCTGGTGTCACACACACTGGAACACCTGTCAAAAGACTTCCAGCCACCATGACACAACGCTGGTGTCACACACACTGGAACACCTGTCAAAAGACTTCCAGTCACCATGACACAACGCTGGTGTCACACACACTGGAACACCTGTCAAAAGACTTCCAGCCACCATGACACAACGCTGGTGTCACACACACTGGAACACCTGTCAAAAGACTTCCAGCCACCATGACACAACGCTGGTGTCACACACACTGGAACACCTGTCAAAAGACTTCCAGTCACCATGACACAACGCTGGTGTCACACACACTGGAACACCTGTCAAAAGACTTCCAGTCACTATGACACAACGCTGGTGTCACACACACTGGAACACCTGTCAAAAGACTTCCAGTCACCATGACACAACGCTGGTGTCACACACACTGGAACACCTGTCAAAAGACTTCCAGCCACCATGACACAACGCTGGTGTCACACACACTGGAACACCTGTCAAAAGACTTCCAGTCACCATGACACAACGCTGGTGTCACACACACTGGAACACCTGTCAAAAGACTTCCAGTCACCATGACACAACGCTGGTGTCACACACACTGGAACACCTGTCAAAAGACTTCCAGTCACCATGACACAACGCTGGTGTCACACACACTGGAACACCTGTCAAAAGACTTCCAGCCACCATGACACAACGCTGGTGTCACACACACTGGAACACCTGTCAAAAGACTTCCAGTCACCATGACACAACGCTGGTGTCACACACACTGGAACACCTGTCAAAAGACTTCCAGCCACCATGACACAACGCTGGTGTCACACACACTGGAACACCTGTCAAAAGACTTCCAGCCACCATGACACAACGCTGGTGTCACACACACTGGAACACCTGTCAAAAGACTTCCAGCCACCATGACACAACGCTGGTGTCACACACACTGGAACACCTGTCAAAAGACTTCCAGCCACCATGACACAACGCTGGTGTCACACACACTGGAACACCTGTCAAAAGACTTCCAGCCACCATGACACAACGCTGGTGTCACACACACTGGAACACCTGTCAAAAGACTTCCAGCCACCATGACACAACGCTGGTGTCACACACACTGGAACACCTGTCAAAAGACTTCCAGCCACCATGACACAACGCTGGTGTCACACACACTGGAACACCTGTCAAAAGACTTCCAGTCACCATGACACAACGCTGGTGTCACACACACTGGAACACCTGTCAAAAGACTTCCAGCCACCATGACACAACGCTGGTGTCACACACACTGGAACACCTGTCAAAAGACTTCCAGCCACCATGACACAACGCTGGTGTCACACACACTGGAACACCTGTCAAAAGACTTCCAGTCACCATGACACAACGCTGGTGTCACACACACTGGAACACCTGTCAAAAGACTTCCAGCCACCATGACACAACGCTGGTGTCACACACACTGGAACACCTGTCAAAAGACTTCCAGCCACCATGACACAACGCTGGTGTCACACACACTGGAACACCTGTCAAAAGACTTCCAGCCACCATGACACAACGCTGGTGTCACACACACTGGAACACCTGTCAAAAGACTTCCAGCCACCATGACACAACGCTGGTGTCACACACACTGGAACACCTGTCAAAAGACTTCCAGTCACCATGACACAACGCTGGTGTCACACACACTGGAACACCTGCCAAGGTTGTTCATGTGCTAATGCTTTCGCCCCTCTGTGACCCCACTCTACAGGTAAACATCAGGTCAACTGAATGTCAGAATGGTAGTAGTTTTTCCACAACATTCTCTCCCTTCACATTATGCGATCGCATTGTTTAATCTTGCACAGAAAAACCAATGATATATACCGGCACTATCATTGATTGCTTCCCGCGCCGACGTCAGAAACAAAGTTTGAGCTGTGAGTGTGTGGGAGTGTTTACTTATGAATTTATCATTCCTATCAGACAGGCAGACAGGTAGCATTTCGGATGTGCTTTTCGTTCTATCACTATAAGCTGAATACGTAAATCAAATTCACAGAGTATCCGATGCATCTACGTGGGTTTTTTTTCTTCTGATAGGTGCTTCATCCGTTCATATCATTGGAAAAGTTGTCATAACTGACGGATTGCTCATGAATATTCAGTTGCTGACTTTTCATGCATGTCCGAAAAGTAAACTGGTGTTCTCCCTCAGCTAAATGAATACCATGATGTGCTCTTTTCTGTCTGTCTGTCTGTGTGTTTGTGTGTGTGTCTGGTTGTCTGTGTGTGTGTGTGTGTGTGTGTGTGTGTGTGTGTGTGTGTGTGTGTGTGTGTGGTTGTCTGTATGTGTGTTTGTGTGTGTGTCTGGTTGTCTGTCTGTGTGTGTGTGTGTGTGTGTGTGTGTGTGTGTGTGTGTGTGTGTGTGTGTGTGTGTGTGTGTGTGTGTGTGTGTGTGTTTTAACTTTTCTCCGATACACCAGTAGTCTCATATCTGTTTACTTAGTGTTATACATGAAAGATGGACACCCCCCGAGAATGTAAGGAAGATTATAGGGCCGAAACACTCGGCGACGGGGGCTCTTCCTCTGAAGACCGTCTTCTGCTTCGCTCCGTAGGGAGTTTCTAGCTACACATGGTGTTTGTCGTGTGTTTGTTTCTTATTGATAGCTACACATGTAAGTAAGAGTATCAGTTGAAGCATAGGCACAAAGGATGCGACATATTGCGGTTCACAATAATAGGGTGGTGGAGCGTGAACCGCTGCCATTGTTCAATTGAAATGGCTTGCCCGACCTGGTTTGTCAGCCATTTTTCAACACGACAGGGGAGGGAAAGAGTGTGAACAAAGACGGAAGGAAAAGACGGAGAGTGAGAAGAAAGACAGAAGGAGACAGCTGCAGAGCTCGAACAAGAAAAGTTGATGACCTCGGGTAGTGACGTCATTAGCGAATGGTTGGAGGAAAATATGAAGGTCGAAGAGAGAGAAAGAGAGAAAGAATGAGAGCGGGAAAAATGATCACCGCACATCCCTCACGTCATGCATGGTGCGGTGAGACAGCTAGCGTCACTCATGAAGAAGGGTTCCGAGGCTTTGGGGAGGATGACGTCCATGAATTGTCAGCGGTTATCTTCCTCAATGCTGACAGATGCCTGCCAAAAATGGCATGAATAGGCGGATTTATCGTATAACAATGAGAATCAGGGGGAGGGGGGGGGGGGGGGTCTGAATATTTGAAGTACATATAACCCACAGAAGAAACACGCATAGGCGGATTTATCGTATAACAATGAGAATTAGGGGGAGGGGGGGGGGGGGTCGGAATATTTGAAGTACATATAACCCACAGAAGAAAAAATAATTGAACGCATGACACTTTTTGCATTCACCTTCAGTGGACAGTTTAGTGGGAAGTGTTCATTGTCAATGTCTGAGGGTGATTCAAATGAAGATTTTGAAAGCGCAATAAAAGTTCGTAGCAACGTACGATTGTTCTGTAAGTGGACAACAGTGTTACTTTTTGTTTAGAGAGTGACCAGCAGGTTGCAGCACGATGTAGAATTATCACACTACGACGCAGCAGTAGTGTTAAGATGGCTGCCCCACTTGCAACAATGCACCAAAGAGGATCAACGTTCTGTCACTCGTTTTTTGAATATTGACGGGGTGAGACCCATCGAAATTCACTGACGAATGAAAGCTCGGTGTGGTGATGCATGTCTGTTACCACAATATCATCTCTTGTTGACATTCTACCCAGGTAGTCCTCACTTCCTGCTTCAAAGTGCTGCAAAAATAATT
The DNA here is from genome assembly GCA_034096865.1 of Theodoxus fluviatilis. Lineage (NCBI taxonomy): Eukaryota > Metazoa > Mollusca > Gastropoda > Cycloneritida > Neritidae > Theodoxus > Theodoxus fluviatilis. The sequence continues at coordinate 7,741 of JAWQFJ010011301.1, forward strand.
GACAGGGGTCAACATGTCTTTCTTTTACTTCTGCAGTCCACTGGTGTGGCTCCCATCTTGCAGACATTTTGTGGAACTGGTGAATATCGTGGACGATATGGTATGATGATCCATGACTCATTCCCAGAAGTGTGGCTATTTCGTCCACTTTTACGTGGTAGTTTTTCTTGACGATGGTCTCAACAGCTGCAATGTGCACTGGTGTCACCACCACATGGTGTGCCTGGCCTGGTCGTGGCGAGTCTGTTACTGAATTCATGCCGTTTCGGATCTTCCCAGTCTACTCATATACTTGTAGTGACAGACATGCATCATCGTAGTGAGCTTTCATTCGTCAGTGAATTTCGATGGATTTCACCCCATCACTATTCAAATAACGAATGACAGAACCCTGTTCCGTTTGTGTGCATGTTGCAAGTGTGGCAGCCATCTTAACACTACAGCTGTGCCGTAGTATGATTATTCTACATCGTGCTGCCACCTGTCGGTCACTCTCCAAACAAAAAGTAACACCCTTGCCCACTTACAGAACAATCGAGTGTTGTTACATATTTTTATAGCACTTTTTAGGTTTTCAGGTAACTCACCCTCGTACATGTGCGTGCAAGTTCACAGTCTTCTTACTGGGAACAAAACAAGCCATTCAAGTGGTACTTGCGTTCGCTAAGTCAACGTCTTTGCTTTGATGCCAGAGACGCAGGTGCGTCATACAGTATTTTACTCTACGGTGGCTGTCTTGCTACCAGTTAAGGAGTTCAATGTTTTCTTCTGCCGCGTTACACTATGTCACACTGTGCTACGTTGCATTAGGATACGTCATGTCGATCACGTTATTGACTAATAAAGCCTTGTGATCTATGCCGATCCGTCATGTTGTCCAACGTCACGTTATGTCATATCATGTTGTGTTATGTTATGCGACTCTTTGTTATTAAATGTTACGCTTTATGTTTTTTCATGTGTTGATTTATGTCAAGCCATGTCACACCATTTTCTATTGTGTCATACTTTGCTATGCAATATTTTTTGCTATGTTATGTCATACTATGTTATGTAACGTAAGAGTAAGTTACGTAATGCTACGTTACGTTACGTTGAGTTACATTACGTTACGTTATGTTGTGCTATGATGTGTTGTGTCATGTCATGTTATGTTGTTTTATGTCGTGTCATGTCATGCTTTGTCATGTCATGTTGTGTTATGTAAACTGCTTTGCTATTCTTTTAGATTTTATGCTATACTACGTTACGTTACGTTATGTTATTTAACATTTTGTTAGGCTGTGCTGTGTTATGTAATGCTATGTTACAATAAGTTATACCATGCTATATTGCGCTACATTATGCTGTGATATGTCGTATTATCTTAGAATATGTTATGTTACTTTGAAATGTTATGTTATGTTACGTTACAATACGTCACGTCAGGTTGCGTTATGTGTGTTATGTCGTGTTACGTTACAATGCGTTACGTTGCGTTGTGTTATGTTTGTTGTGTTTTTATGTTGTGCTATGCTTTGCTTGTTCTGCTGTGACCTGCTATGCTACAGTGTGTCGTGCTACATCTTATGCTATATCAACCTATGCTATGGTATGCTGTGCTGTTTTGGCATGTTTTCCAACACTAAGCTTTGTTGTGCTTTGCTGCGTGTCTGCAATACAATGTTATACTTACTGAACTAATACAATGTTATGCTATGTTGTGCTGTGCTGTATTGTGTTATAACATAAAATCGAATAGAGTAGCATAGCATGGTATAGCAAACCTATGCTATGCTTTGCAATGCTGTGCTATGCTATGTTGTGCTATGTTATGCAATGTTATGCTATGCTATAATGTGCTGTGCTGTGCTATGTTATGTTATGCTATGCTACATCATGCTATGTTATGCTATGCTGCGATATGCTATGATGTGCACTATTGTGTAATGCGACGCTATGCTATGTTATCCTATGCTACGCTATGCTATGCTATGCTATGCTATGCTATCCCATGCTATGCTATGTTATGCTATGCTATGCTATGTTATGCTATGCTGTGGTATGTTATGCTATGCTCTGATGTGCTATGCTGTGCTATGTTATGTTATGCTATGCTATGCTATGTTATGCTATGCTATGCTATGCTACGCTATGCTTCGCCAAGCTAAGCTAAGCTAAGCTATGCTATGCTGTGCTGTGCTATGCTACGCTACGCTATGCTATGCTATGCTATGCTATGCTATGCTATGCTATGCTATGCTATGTTATGTTATGCTATGCTATGCTATGCTATGCAATGCTATACTGTGTTATGCTACTCTATTCTACTATGCAATGCTATGCAATGCTATGCTATGCTATGCTATACTATGTTATGCTATGCTATGCTATGCTATGCTTTACTGTGTTATGCTACTCTATTCTATGCTATGCTATGCTATGCTATGCTATGCTATGTTATGTTATGCTATGCTATGTTATGCTATGCTATGCTATTCTATGCTATGCTATGCTATGCTATGCTATGCTATGCTATGCTATGCTATGCTATGCTATGCTATGCTATGCTACGCAATGATATGCTATGCTATGCTATGTTATGTTATGCTATGCTATGCTATGCTACGCTACGCTACGCTACGCTACGCTACGCTACGCTACGCTACGCTACGCTACGCTATGCTATGCTACGCAATGATATGCTATGCTATGCTACGCTACGCCACGCTATGCTGTGCTGCGCTGTGCTATGCTGTGCTGTGCTGTGTTATGCTTTGCTATGCTATGCTGTGCTGTGCTGTGCAATGCTATGCTATGCCTTGCCTCGCCTTGCTAATTATTGCTATGTGAAACTTCTTGAAGAACCCAACCACTTGAGAGTGACTTTACCAGGCGGGGGGGGGGGGGGGGGGGGCGGAACCCAGGTGATGACGCAATCCCCGCGACACCCAAGGCCACGCAATCTTCTACGGTCTTGCCAGTACTGCTGACGAAGCTCTCTGCAGCGCCTCCTGAAGGAACTTCATGGAGGCGAGGTAGGTTGACACAGCAGGTGGTTCCACAAGGCATCGTCGGGTCTCGCAGAGCCTGACAGTATGCGTGGCACTGCTCTGACAGACGGCAAACGAATCAATACCGGCGTGCGTACGCTCTCACAGACCTCGGCAGAGCGCATTAAAAAAAAATCTTTTCAGGCTTCCAACAGCCTAGGGTCACATGAGGTCATTGACTGCACCGAAGGTTCATCGCTCTCTTGTCCACTGTCACGTACAAACGGGACAGTGCATAATTAGGAGTTTAGGGGTGGGGGTATGGTTGAAGGGGTGGTAGAGAGAGAAGGATAAGGGGTTTGGTGAATGAGTGATGGGGTGGGTGGGTGGGTGGATGGATGAAAGGGTGGATGGGGAAAGAGAAGAAGGGTGGAAAGATGGGGGGAGGGTGTGAGGGTAAAGTAGAGAGGTCGATGTGAGGGTGGGGAGAGTGATGTATAATTGTGGGAGGTGGGTGGGGGGTGTGGGGGTGTGTGAGGGGGGGGTGCATGAGAGAGACAGACAGACATACAGACAGACAGACAGACAGACAGACAGACAGACAGACAGACAGACAGACAGACAGACAGACAGACAGACAGACAGACAGACAGACAGACAGACAGACAGACAGACAGACAGACGGACAGACAGACAGACAGACACACACACACAGACAGACACACAGACAGAGATAGAGTGAGTGAGGGGGTGTCTGTGTGTATGTATGTATAAAAAGAGTAAATGGGGTGGTGGTGGTGAGGGAAGGATGATAGAGATGAATATGTGAAGAGGGGAGGAGGGAAAATATTACCTATCAGTGTGTAAAATGGGGATGTGGGTGTGAAAGTATAGGAGGTGGGAGATGAAGGGGGGGGGGGGGGAGAGGGGGAGTAAGGGGTGTATGGTGGGGGATGGAAGGGGGGGCATGAAATCTGGGAAGGAGAGAAGGAGGAAGACGACGGGAGGAGGAAAAGGCTGCAAATGCAAGACAGGTTTCTTTGAAGACGGACGAGATGGAGGGCGACACAAAACACAGGAAAAACTCATGGATGACGACCATCTTCGGAATTACCTGTGCTGGGGAGAGGGGAAATTAGGTTCGTAGGGGAGAAAAGGGGAGGAAGGGGGAGAAAGGGGGAGAAAAGGAGAGAAAAGGGGAGATGGGGGGAGATGGGGGAAAGGGAAACACGGAGGCGGGCATATGAAGGAGAGACAGATGAGAACAGAAAAAACGCATAAACTTAATACCCCAGACGAACTGAAGACACGTGTAATGAAAGAAGAAAATGAAGAACTTAAAGGAAATAATCTTACCACCTGCTGGGAAAACAGACAGAAGAAGCAAAGTAGTGGCGGGATTGGGGGGGGGGGGGGGGGGGGAAGGAGGAGTGGTGGAGGGGTGGTGGTAATGGTGAATCCGCAGAGTGGTGCAAACAGAGAGCATGAAGACAGAAAAAAGATAGGGTTGATGGGAAACAAACGAATGAAGGGAAAGAGAAGTGTGTAAATAACAAGAACGCAGGGGAAGTGTGCGTGTGCACACAAACACACACAAACACACATACACGCACATACACACACACAAACACACACAAACACATACACACACTTACACACATACACACACACATAAACACACGTTTACACGCACACGCACGCACACACTCATACACACACATACATATTCACACTCATTCACACGTACACACTACATATAAGCACACACACACACATAAACACACACAC
>JAWQFJ010011301.1:17500-30000 GCA_034096865.1 Theodoxus fluviatilis
TCCCACCCACCCTCTCTCTCCATCCCACCCACCCTCTCTCTCCAACCACCCACCCTCTCTCTCCAACCCACCCACCCTCTCACTCTCATTCTCTCTTCCCTTCCTCCCCTTTTTCCCACGGCCCCCCCCCCCCATGCGTCTCTCTATCTCGTCTCTCTCTCTCTCTCTCTCTCTCTCTCTCTCTCTTACCACATTTGAATATTGCCTCAAGGGCTGAATGTAAGAAAGGCAATACTGCCTAATTCACTACCCTTGTAAAATAAAGGTTCGTTCGTTCGTTCGTTCGTTCGTTCTCTCTCTCTCTCTATTTCTCTCTCTCCTTCCTTCCTCCTTTTCTTTCTGCGTCTCTGTGTCTTCCTTATTCCCTTTCTTACCTCCTCGTCATCTTCTGTACTCCCCCCCTTCCTCAACCACCACCCACCACCACCCCGGGCCCTTTCTGCCTTTCGCTCTCCCCTCCCCCTGCTCCCCCTCCCCCTTATTTCTTCTTACTCAGAGTCATGCCCATCAAAGGGTCATTCGGTACAGCGGTATAGCATCTCTTCAGTCTCGAACTCCTGACTCGATTGCCCCCAGAAGTTCACTCAGCCACGGTCGCTATTCCGGTGGCTGATGCAATGTCTTTGTCTGTTGTTCTGTTCTGCCTTCGCTTTCACCACAGAACATGTAGCAAGGCACGTGAACGAAGAATCGATTTATCGGTTGAACGAACTGCAGTGGCTACAAGCTTAGTGCGATCGAATTTGCGTGCAGGTGTTTTTGTGTCTTTGCTATACCACAGGAAGCAGACCAGCTACACAGGTGCTGTCATCTCGTTGTAACACGCAGAAATAGATAAATGCCTTACAGGTGTTCACGTACCACTGCAGCATGTGGTAAAGGGAGCTATACAGGTGGCATTGGGCACATCAAGACACCTACACAGGTGTTGTGACTACGTTGTAACATGCAGAAACAGATTAGCCATTCAGGTATTCGTAAGGCTTTGCAAAATTAGGGGATAGGATCTGTACTTATGTTTATGTCTGTACAGCGTACACAGTGGCAGCTACGAGGTGCACAGGCCTCGTAACCATGTTGTAACATCCTGAAGTGGAGCACCTACACAGGCCTCGTAACCATGTTGTAACATCCTGAAGTGGAGCACCCACACAGGCCTCGTAACCATGTTGTAACATCCTGAAGTGGAGCACCTACACAGGCCTCGTAACCATGTTGTAACATCCTGAAGTGGAGCACCCACACAGGCCTCGTAACCATGTTGTAACATCCTGAAGTGGAGCACCTACACAGGCCTCGTAACCATGTTGTAACATCCTGAAGTGGAGCACCCACACAGGCCTCGTAACCATGTTGTAACATCCTGAAGTGGAGCACCCACACAGGCCTCGTAACCATGTTGTAACATCCTGAAGTGGAGCACCCACACAGGCCTCGTAACCATGTTGTAACATCCTGAAGTGGAGCACCTACACAGGCCTCGTAACCATGTTGTAACATCCTGAAGTGGAGCACCCACACAGGCCTCGTAACCATGTTGTAACATCCTGAAGTGGAGCACCCACACAGGCCTCGTAACCATGTTGTAACATCCTGAAGTGGAGCACCCACACAGGCCTCGTAACCATGTTGTAACATCCTGAAGTGGAGCACCCACACAGGCCTCGTAACCATGTTGTAACATCCTGAAGTGGAGCACCTACATAGGCCTCGTAACCATGTTGTAACATCCTGAAGTGGAGCACCCACACAGGCCTCGTAACCATGTTGTAACATCCTGAAGTGGAGCACCCACACAGGCCTCGTAACCATGTTGTAACATCCTGAAGTGGAGCACCCACACAGGCCTCGTAACCATGTTGTAACATCCTGAAGTGGAGCACCTACACAGGCCTCGTAACCATGTTGTAACATCCTGAAGTGGAGCACCCACACAGGTTTTCCTGTAGCTTTGCAGCTCATTGAAATGAAACCGATGCGGGTGTTTTAGTGTCCACACTACTTACCCGAAAAGAGCAGCTACACAGGTGTACTGCGAGCGTGTGACAAGCAGTGACAGAGCAGCAATACTATCCTTCCCGAGGCTGTGCAGTTTGTAGGAAAAGGATACAAAGAGGTGTTTTGTGCTCGCTCAGCATGCACAAATAAAACAGCTAAAGAAGTAATCGTGCGACTTGGCAACATGTAGCAGTAGAATTGCTTAGCACCTGTTGTGCATCTGTGGCGTGCAAAAACTAAATTGCCATGCAGCTGTTGTTCAGTGCTGTATGGATGGAGATCAATCCTTGTGGGCTATTTGAGGCCATTGAACACGAAAAATCACGAGACAATGTTGCAGTAAGAGCAAAGCAAGTCTCCATATCCCTGGTTTTTAGCCTCTTTCAAATCGCGGAAAGGGGGTCTATTTTTACTCCTAACTCACATGGAGAGGAATCTTTACAGCAAGCACACATACAATATCCCTACAACAGTGATGTGATGGTGCAGAATACACATATAAAACTACAACACAGCTTTTGTTGTGTCCATGCACCATACAGAGAGGAGACAGTCATTCAGATGCACTGTCTTTGCAACATACAGAAATAGAAGAGGTAGACTTTTTTTAAAATAAAGAAATTTAAACATTGCCCTCAACACGAAAAAATAGCACCCACTCAAACATAGCTTTCGCAGGGCTTCTGCCCGGCTTCTTCAGCGCTCTGTTGTCTTTATTTTATCCATGCAATACTCACAACGAGGGCACATTTACAGGTGCTGTCGTGTCTTCAGCACACAGACATAGATCAGCTGGACGTGGTGTTATGTCCATACATGTGCTCTCGTGTCCGTGCAATGCACACAAACAGAAGCATTCTGAACACAGAGATATAGTATCTCTGACACAGGTTGGTCACGTGACTTCGGCTCCACATTCCAATGATTTTACCAATCAAAATTCAACATGATCAAAAGACCATTGAGAGTAAAAAGAGACGATTCTATTTCACTCCAATTATTTATCCCGATAGATAAACACAAATTTGGTGTTCTAATAAAACTAATCTATGAGATTTTCAGGAAATCATTTGAGAACTACTTTTAGCGCGAACGTCGTCTATAAGGTTGCAAACTGCCTTCAGCACGTGCGCGATTGTGTATACACGCAATCTTTGGAACTAGTATAAACGCAGCGAAAAGGATTCCTAAGGCTCCGGGCTGGTTTCGTGAATCTATGGTTATACTCTCGCAAGTAAATGCTTTCTGGCCGGAACCTGTGGTCTAACTGCCTTCACACTGTTTGACGAGCTGCTTGAGTCCACACTTCGATCATTCGTGTATCGACTGATCTAGAAGGAAGATTTTACTCACTGTTGTCTGTGTTGAACGTTGATCGAGTGGAAGTTTCTTCTGTAGGAATCCGTCCGATTCCGAAGTTTGATATCATCGGAGAGCTCAGAAGCAGTTTTTCTAAGTTTAATCCTTCTAAGCATACATTAAATTAATGATTCCTCATCAGTAAAAGCACTCAGCGGGTTTCTGGGCGTATCGTACTATCGGTCCAAAAGATTATCATTATGGCTTATGCAGACGGGATTGGTTGCCTTACTCGCACAATGAAGCATAATTGTTGCTGTTGTATTCAAAGTCCTTATAATTAGTAGAGTTCACAATATTACACTCTTGTGATTCGAATTTTACCGCATACAAGTTTTACATTTATGGGAAATCGATGTTTAGAAAATGAATTGACGAAAAGATGGCTGCCAGTATCGAGTGTATCACAACAAGCGGAGGAATACACTCAACGATGTGGTATGCCATTCAGCGTGGCTGAGACTCAGTGTTCAGAATGGTGGTATGCATGTTATGGAAGAATTAAGGCTATCACGTGACCAACCTGTCGCTGAGACTATATTCACTATAGTCTCAGCCACGCTGAATGAAACAGAAGTTATATTGGTGCTCTTGTGTCTGTCACCACATGTTAATAGAACAGGTAGCCTGTGGTGTTGTGTCCATGCAAACAAGAGGATACATGTAGAGAACTAATACGGGTCCTGTCGTGTCTGTCAGCACCAGGGGCCGGCCAGGCAGTGATCACAAGGAGGTGCACTGGGAGCGGGGTAGGTTGTGTTTGCATGCACACTTCTTAGCAACATGTCTCTCTCTCTCTCTCTCTCTCTCTCTCTCTCTCTCTCTGTGTGTGTGTGTGTGTGTGTGTGTGGTGTGTGTGTGTGTGTGTGTGTGTGTGTGTGTGAGTGTGTGTGTGTGTGAGTGTGTGTGTGTGTGTGAGTGTGTGCGTGTGAGTGTGAGTGTGTGTGTGTGTGTGTGTGTGTATTTGTGTATATGTGTGTGTGTGTGTGTGTGTGTGTGTGTGAGAGAGAGAGAGAGAGAGTGTGTGTGTGTGTGTGTGTGTGTGTGTGTGTGTGTGTGTGTGAATTCATGAGTGATACGGGCAAACGAAGAAATTGATAGCACTGCGAACCACTAAATCTGCCAGAGAGGCTTTTATTAGGATATATACCTTGTTTTCTCTAATATTCCCGCCTCCCCTAATAAACGCATCTCTGGCAGATTTAGTGGTTAGTAGTGCTATCAATTTCTCCTTTTACCCGCATCACTCCTGAACTCTTTTTCTGTCTACTTTGAATATTTTCGCTGCCTGATGCTTGCCGTGAATTTCTGCGTAATCGACGACACGTAATTTGAATGACACTGCGTACGAACGCTCGGAAACCATGGCGGGGTCAAAAATACTTTTTTTTAACCGCGTGGCCACAGAGTGGGAGGAAAGCAACTATGCATTGATTGGCTCTCTTTGATTTATACAGCCTTTTGTGATTGCTCCTCATTCTCCTGCACAGCTGTGTTCAGTGAAAACGGTGGGTGATGTGGACTCGCCCGGCGCGACTATTAGAGAATATATGGTACATATATTTTGAAATGAGACAGAGAGTCACCTAAAAGTAACAATAAGCACTTGTATCACAACTGCTACACTACTGAAAGGGTTTACCACCAGATTTGACACAATAAACTGGTGACTTCTTTGAGCAAAAAGTCTCAGCCAGTGACATTTTTTTCTTTCTTTCAGGAAGTCACGAAGAACCAGTTGATTAATCTCATCACAAGAAAACACCAGCAAATGTTGCATGCACCTTGACTTGAACATTAAGATGTCTTACCTGTACGGTTCACAAGGCCAGTGACATACTTTTTTTAAACCACTGCTCTGACCCAGGTGTGACCGTGCATGAGAAACAAGGCAAAAGTATGGAAAATAGTTGTTACGAAAGCGCGGCTAGACTTCGGCAGACAGCCCACACAAGTGGACTCGTCTGAGTAGAGGGGTGCGGGAAAGACAGTGAAGATGACGTAACACATTAGCTGAAGGGCCACGGCATCTGATTGGCTGCGATTTACATGGGCATTTTCGAGCATATTACTGGAAACAAACCCTCTGCCCCATTATGCGAAATATGCCTGCAATGTATGTAATGTATCTAGTAATGTACTTGTGAAAGGTATCACGAAATGTACCATTCAATTAATGTGAAATGTACCTGCGTCATATTTGTTTACTTTTTATTGTTTCTACATCTGGCTTCCACTTGCACATCTCAGCCAACCAGCTTTGAGCGAAGTCATGGCCAAATAATCATTGGCTGGGGCAGCTTGTATCAGCCAACTGCTTGACAGGTTTTCTCTGCTCAACTGCAAGGTCATGCTCTCTGTGCTAATCATCCAAACCCGGATGCCGCATAAATTACAGGGACGCACCCACTTTCAAACAAGGGGTGTACCCTATGGACTTGAAAGGGGTCATCGAATGCTTTTCTGTTTTCAAATGGACACAGAAAGGAAAGGAGCAGATTGAGTGAGCCAAGACATAAGTGAATACGATCACGGTGGGTTACAGGGGCGCTGCACTGAGGGCCAAACCGACTGGTCCTAAAACAGCATCAGCATCGTGACTGCAGTTGCCACACAAAGCGTCTCACAAAGCGCTGAGTAAGCTCGACGTGCTCCACCCGAAACTCACATGCAGAGGCTTGGGGAGGCCTAGCTTCCACCCACTCAGTGTCAATACGGGTGGCTGCACAACACTCTGGCTGGCTTTTGTTATCCTGGGTTATACCCGTAATAGAGTCAAATTACCTGCACGTGGCCGTATAACTCCGGGAGGGTTAGGGGCCGCTTTTGCGGAGGGCCGCTATTGCGGGATTTTTTTGGTCAACAGTTTTTAAGGTCATTTTGATTCTTTGTCCTAAAACGCCTAAAAAACCATAACATTTTTGTTACTTTTTGTTGAAAAACTTTTTTTACAAACATTTTTGTAGTCCATTTTCATTTTTTGGTCCCAAAACGCCAAAACAAAAATTGTTTGGTTTTTTAGGCGTTTCAGGAGGGTGAAAATGGTCAGATTCTGCCGGTAGGTTCCGTAGCCGTAGTTTTTATCAATAACGGGTGAAGCTATATATTCTAACTCCATCCCACGTTTGACTCTGAACGGGTGGTCCCTACGCTCTAACTCCATTGCCCGACGCTGATGTTGGACACAAACGTGACAAAAAGTAACGCGTCCGGGTTTAGGTGAAACTCCCCGGACAGGCTAAGTCAGTCAGGCGGGGTGGCGGGTGCGGTCGAGGCTGAGCGCTATTGGTAAAACCCGATCAAGAAATTTTGGTGAAATTTTTTCAAAAAAAGTAACAAACATTTTATGGTTTTGTATGCGGTTTAGGACAAAAGAATCAAAATGGCCTTAAGAACTTTTGACCAAAAATAAATCCCGCAATAGCGGCCCCCCGCAATAGAGAGCCGACCCCTTCCGGGAAAAGTGGGTGGATGGGGAGATGAGAAGGTCGTTTCCAGTCTAATAGCAATCCCGAGTCTCCCTCTCAGCTGTTGGGCAGTGTCTGGTCTGAAGGTCATAGCAACTTAAACGTGAGTGAGTCCTTCCCGTACCATTCTAGTTCACTAGAGACTTCGCCTACCGGCGAAAGTGTCTCTAGCACAGTTCATATCACGCGATGGAAGGATTCCGTCCGAAATATGCAAATGAAGGTCACAGGAGAGGCTTGTGGGATGGCCGATCTGCTCCCTGACATGCGAAGTTAAAGTAGTTCTAAGACTATTTCTCATAAAACTCATAACGTACTCTTCTTGAGGCAATAAACAAGCGTTTATTCAATAAAATACAATGTTTGTGTCGAAATGGAAACACGTTTTGACATCTGAATGATTTCTGTAAAAAGTGGAGAAAAAACTCGCATCAGAACGAACTGTTTTTGACGCAATGCTGTAATGCGAAGGGTCAAGTCTATTACGCATTAATTGCGAACTGTGCCAGAGTCACGTGACTCGGGTTTACCAAGTGTTCCTGCCTGGTGTCACATGTATGGATAAGGGAGGCTTCACGCCTGCCAGTTTTCCTGGACTTGATGAGGCCGCTGACTTCCCATTTCACTGGTGTTGATTGGAGCAAATACTATAGACAAGGCCAGACTCCATCTCCTGGTTTATCAAGTGCCATAGTCTTTCGGCGGTAATTCCATTTAGAACTGAACACTTTCCATTCTCTCAGTCAATGTGTAAACATTACTGGGAGACACGGTGAGCCTATTCTTACCTGCAACCCACAGGAGAGCTATGTAGTGAGAGCAGCTGTCCGAAGTTGCATCGTAATCCCGCACTTGGTAGCAAAATCAAGCACTGCAGTTAAGTACAGCGCAACTTAAAGCAGGACTGACATGATGTCCGTAGGTACCTGGAAGTGGTACCCGCATGGAAGTGGTACCTGCATGGAAGTGGTACCCGCATGGAAGTGGTACCCGCATGGAAGTGGTACCCGCATTGAAGTGGTACCCGCATTGAAGTGGTACCCGCATGGAAGTGGTACCCGCATTGAAGTGGTACCCGCATGGAAGTGGTACCCGCATGGAAGTGGTACCCGCATGGAAGTGGTACCCGCATTGAAGTGGTACCCGCATGGAAGTGGTACCCGCATGGAAGTGGTACCCGCATTGAAGTGGTACCCGCATTGAAGTGGTACCCGCATGGAAGTGGTACCTGCATGGAAGTGGTACCCGCATGGAAGTGGTACCCGCATTAGAAGTAGTACCCGCATGGAAGTGGTACCCGCATTAGAAGTGGTACCCGCATGGAAGTGGTACCCGCATTGAAGTGGTACCCGCATTAGAAGTGGTACCCGCATGGAAGTGGTACCCGCATTGAAGTGGTACCCGCATTGAAGTGGTACCTGCATGGAAGTGGTACCCGCATGGAAGTGGTACCCGCATGGAAGTGGTACCCGCATTGAAGTGGTACCTGCATGGAAGTGGTACCCGCATTGAAGTGGTACCCGCATGGAAGTGGTACCTGCATGGAAGTGGTACCCGCATGGAAGTGGTACCCGCATTGAAGTAGTACCTGCATTGAAGTGGTTCCTGCATGGAAGTGGTACCCGCATGGAAGTGGTACCTGCATGGAAGTGGTACCTGCATGGAAGTGGTACCTGCATGGAAGTGGTACCCGCATGGAAGTGGTACCCGCATGGAAGTGGTACCTGCATGGAAGTGGTACCCGCATGGAAGTGGTACCCGCATTGAAGTAGTACCCGCATTGAAGTGGTACCCGCATGGAAGTAGTACCTGCATGGAAGTGGTACCTGCATGGAAGTGGTACCTGCATGGAAGTGGTACCTGCATGGAAGTGGTACCCGCATGGAAGTGGTACCCGCATTGAAGTGGTACCCGCATTGAAGTGGTACCCGCATTGAAGTGGTACCCGCATGGAAGTGGTACCCGCATGGAAGTGGTACCCGCATGGAAGTGGTACCCGCATGGAAGTGGTACCCGCATTGAAGTGGTACCCGCATGGAAGTGGTACCCGCATGGAAGTGGTACCCGCATGGAAGTGGTACCCGCATGGAAGTGGTACCCGCATGGAAGTGGTACCTGCATGGAAGTGCCGCTGAGTGACCCGCATGGAAGTGGTACCCGCATTGAAGTGGTACCCGCATTAGAAGTAGTACCCGCATGGAAGTGGTACCCGCATGGAAGTGGTACCCGCATGGAAGTGGTACCCGCATGGAAGTGGTACCCGCATGGAAGTGGTACCCGCATGGAAGTGGTACCCGCATGGAAGTGGTACCCGCATGGAAGTGGTACCCGCATGGAAGTGGTACCCGCATGGAAGTGGTACCCGCATGGAAGTGGTACCCGCAGGAACACAGAGGCGAAACTAGAGGGATCCCTGAGAGCGAACACTTTCACCAAGCAAGCCAAAATGTAACTTTAATGGCCTGTATGATAAAAAAGGCATGTTTTGCTAGCCAGGCCTGACTTGATGAAGTTTAGTTCATTTTATAGGCTGAAAGTGATATCTGAGTGCCAAACGCGCGCATTTATATGCTCGCGTTATCAATACTTTGGCGTCACCAACTTCTTTTTCCCCAAACTACACAGCATAGTACATTATCTTGTTGTTGTCATTCCCAAACTACACAGCATAGTACATTATCTTGTTGTTGTCATTCCCAAACTACACAGCATAGTACATTATCTTGTTGTTGTCATTCCCAAACTACACAGCATAGTACATTATCTTGTTGGTTGTCATTCCCAAACTACACAGCATAGTACATTATCTTGTTGTTGTCATTCCCAAACTACACAGCATAGTACATTATCTTGTTGTTGTCATTCCCAAACTACACAGCATAGTACATTATCTTGTTGTTGTCATTCCCAAACTACACAGCATAGTACATTATCTTGTTGTTGTCATTCCCAAACTACACAGCATAGTACATTATCTTGTTGGATGTCATTCCCAAACTACACAGCATAGTACATTATCTTGTTGGATGTCATTCCCAAACTACACAGCATAGTACATTATCTTGTTGTTGTCATTCCCAAACTACACAGCATAGTACATTATCTTGTTGGTTGTCATTCCCAAACTACACAGCATAGTACATTATCTTGTTGGTTGTCATTCCCAAACTACACAGCATAGTACATTATCTTGTTGTTGTCATTCCCAAACTACACAGCATAGTACATTATCTTGTTGGTTGTCATTCCCAAACTACACAGCATATTACATTATCTTGTTGGTTGTCATTCCCAAACTACACAGCATACTACATTATCTTGTTGGATGTCATTCCCAAACAAGATAGAGAATACTCTCCTAAATGTAATGGATTGTTACTTGGGTGAACCTTGACCTTTCACAAAATTTAATCAGAATCTGTTGTGAACTTTTCGAGTCTTTTTCTGAATAACTAATTAATTAACTAATTAACATCCTTTGCAGAGGTAACAAGGGAGAAGGATTTCTGTCACCGGCATCACTCATCCCAATATCCTGTGATCTAGTGAAGAATTAAGAGTTGATTTATTTCAAGAGCTTGTCTCAACACCGTGATGAATCTTCTGTTAAAAATATTTTGTTCAGGAAAAAAAGGTGGGGGTGGGGATTTTACATAAGAGACAAGGAAAGCGGTTACATTATCATCATCATCATCATCATCATCATCATCATCATCATCATCATCATCATCATCATCAACGTCGTCGTCATCATCATAATCATCACCATCATCATCATCATCATCATCATCATCATCATCATCATCAACGTTATCATTTTCATTAAAAAATAACAACAACAAAACAGCAACAACAACATTGTCTTCTGAAAGGTTTCCGAAGGTGGACACCCCTGAATCTACCATGCTGCCGAGCTGCCCAGTACCTCCACCAGCTGGAATGCTGTGGTACCTCTGCTTTTAAGGCCTCATTCTGTAGCACAAATGCTCACATAACCTGTCCTATGCAGCACCTCGGTGTGCCATCAAGAACAATCATTTCAGGTAGTAAAGTCCCCTAATTCAGGAATAAGTATTAAACGACAGAGAGAGAAGGAGAGACAGACAGACAGACAGAGAGAGAGAGAGAGAGAGAGAGAGAGAGAGGGAGAGGGAGCGAGAGAGAGAAGAGAGAGAGAGAGAGAGAGCGAACAAACGAACGAATTTTATTTTACAAGGGTAGTGAATTAGGCAGTAGTGCCTTTCTTACATTCAGCCCTTGAGGCAAAATATTCAAGTGTGGTAAGAGAGAGAGAGGGTTTGAGAGAGAGAGAGAGAGAGAGAGAGAGAGAGAGAGAAAGAGATGGAGAGAGAGAAAGAGATGGAGAGAAACAAAGAGAGAGATACAAAGAGAGATACAAAAAGAGAGATACAAAGAGAGAGAGACATAGACAGAGAGAAAGAGATGGAGAGAGAGAAAGAGATGGAGAGAGATACAAAGAACTAGATACAAAGAGAGAGATACAAAGAGAGAGATACAAAGAGAGAGATACAGAGAGAGACATAGACAGAGAGGCACAGAGACAAAGATACTCAGAAAGAGAAAGAGAGACAGACAGACAGACACACAGACAGAGAGAGGGGAAAGACACAGAGAGAGAGAGAAAGAGATGGAGAGAAACAAAGAGAGAGATACAAAGAGAGATACAAAAAGAGAGATACAAAGAGAGAGAGACATAGACAGAGAGAAAGAGATGGAGAGAGAGAAAGAGATGGAGAGAGATACAAAGAAATAGATACAAAGAGAGAGATACAAAGAGAGAGATACAAAGAGAGAGATACAGAGAGAGATACAGAGAGAGACATAGACAGAGAGGCACAGAGACAAAGATACTCAGAAAGAGAAAGAGAGACAGACAGACAGACACACAGACAGAGAGAGGGGAAAGACACAGAGAGATTGATTGATTGATTGATTGATTCTTTATTTATCAAGGATGAAATTTTAGGCATTTCTGCCTTTCTTACAAATTGTCCTTGCTCATAAAGAAATGAAAACATTGATAATTAAGACACAAAATACACAGTAGCTAATCCATGTACAACAGTTGGTAAGATATATGAAGAATATGATCAACAATGACAAAGATTTTAGTATATGTCTTTGACAGCTGTCAGCTCAGTGAGTCTTTAAGATCAAGCAATACGTGTCATATGTACAGGCGACAGAAGTGAGATCATCTGAATAGATAATCACGTATGGATGCTTTAAAAGACGTCAAGGAAGTATTGTTCCTAAGGTGCAATGGAAGTGTATTCCATATCATAACACCTGAATATGTAATACTGCCTTTGAAAATGTCTATTCTAGGTTGTGGTAGAATGAAAGTGTTGCGAGAAAGAGAGAGAACATATCCTAATTCAGCACTTGTCCCTACAGTCTACAAAGATTCAGTACAAACAAATTGTGCGTTAGCCTCAATGAAATCACTAGGATACAAAAGAAGAAGTACCACATTGTCAAAATGAGGTCACTCACCAAATAGTTTCCTACATAGGTTCACTCCTATTCAGAAGAAGGAGCACTACTACTTTGTCAAAATGAGGTCACCCACCAAATAGTGGCATGTGGCAGCGTTTTAATTGCAAAGCTGTTTTGGCAATTAAGATGTGCATCTCTCATTCAGACTGTAGCGGT
>JAWQFJ010011301.1:35000-40000 GCA_034096865.1 Theodoxus fluviatilis
TCATCTTGTTTTTCAACGTACTGTCAACACAAGAAACAAACTCATGATGCCATATATGTGAAGTTTTCACATTGAAGTGTCAGGGATACAGGCACGACTTTCAAGCAAACACACATTGGCCGTGATGAAGGACGCTACATATCACGTGTGGGTGTGTTTGTGGAACCTCGTCACCCAATTCTAGTCCGTCTGTGTGATTGACCTACTTACCTACATAGACGTACAAACACAGGGTCAGCCTAGTGCCCAGCCCAAATGGTGACTGGGTTTTACTCCACGTCTACGCCTGAGAAAACATTCATGGACACACTGAACGTGAGTGCAATGTTGGCCAAAGCTCTCTGGAAATTACAGGAGCGCCACTCCAATGGGGTGAGGGACATCACTGTCAAATGAGATGGTGAAATCTAGGTGTCTGTACTCTACATGTACAGCCACCGGTCTTGTGTTTTCTTTGCTCCACCACATTCAGCCAGTTACGTGCCTTCCGAGTCTCAGACAGGGTCGGATTCTCACAACGAGATGCTGATGCACAGCTATAGTTCGGGGGTGGGGGTGGTGAAATGGGTCATGGCTTTCTGTGTAGATTCTCACCTACTTCACAATCACTGGGTGTAACCAGGAGCAGGAAAAGCTCGGGTCCTGCAGACAGCATTAACATTTCTGTCTGTACAGGCTTTGGAATCCGACTAAGTTATAGAGCTGTGTTTTATGTTCGAGTCTCAATGCTTGACTTAATGATTGACATGGCACACCGAATTTTTTAAATAAAAATATCTTCTTACACGTTGAGAAAATTGCACCATAAGTTGTTATTCTTTGAAGAGAAGCAGCTGTACTGAAATGGCCATTCAAGACAAATGGGGGAGTTATCCCAGGTTGAAACGAGCAATAAAACTCCAATTTTATGTCGTTGACATATGTAATCTCTCACTAATGTGTGCTTGAGGCGAGAACTGTCGAATTCCTACGCACTTAAATGCCACGGTTTTTGATAATGTGATGGCCCCTGGGAGTTTACCCACATGGGAATGCGTAATCTCCCAGCTCATCTGGTGTGTTCAAGTGGGGCTTAGTAGACTGATGTGTGAGCTGCTCACTCGAGGGCAGTGGGGGCACGGAATGGTCTCTAAAGAAGTGGTCTGGGCAACAGTCTTCCTTGTTTCCAACGTTCTGGAGAGGTGGACGTGTCCACTGTCCCCAAACGAGGTGCCTGCTCTCTTGATGGGAGCACACCACTGTGATCTGTCACTGGCGCAGTTCTCAATCTGTTTTGGGTTTTGCCTCCGCCCCAGACGCGTTTGTTTACACAGTTCGTGAATCTCTTTTGGGGGCGACCTTGGTGTCTGAATGACCTTCTGAAAATAACCTAATATGGAGCTTGTTTGGGGCGTAACGATTCATCCATCCGGATGACACATGAGGATATTGTGAGGATATTTGCACTGTCTGTTGTTCCCTTCACATAAACAGCTGCCTGCAAGTGCGTGTTCAAGGAAGGAGGCCAAAGTAAAGTTCAACATCGTGCACTATCTTTCATTCGCCCCTCGTGGGACGAATGAAGTCAAAGAGACGCATTTATTGCTTATGCAACGTGCTGCTGCAAGACGTACTTGAGAGCGGCGGTGGTATGACGTCATGAGCACACCACGTGAGGGAAAAATGTGTCTGTGTTGAGTCTTGATAGTAAGGACACATGCCCAATCATGTCAACAATTTCACCCCAGTTTGCACAAGCTGTCAGTGTGGTAGCTGTTTGAATCGCCTTGTATGCAGCTGTTTCGCAAGTGTTTCAATTATGTCGTCTGCTGCTGTCTCATGCGTCTTGTCAGCTCACTCACTCTCACGTCAGACTGCAGTCAGCATTCCGTAATGAATGATTATGTGTTTGAGATGTGTCGTTTGCTCACGTGATTTATCAAGGGCGCTCAACACTTTCTCACAAGTAGGAACGCACCGTGCACGTAATTATTCAAGAATGACTTCCCTCATACGGGCAACACTAGTGAACTCGTCCGAGGAGGGGGGTGCAGCAAAGACAGCAAATATTGAGGGGAGAAAAGAGAAACGTAAGAATCGTGCACAAAGGCTCTCTTCGTTGTAATTCCCACACCCCTCTCCTCGGACGAGTCCACAAGTGCGACCTGTATGAGGAAGTCATTAGAATGAGTCTCTGCTGTAGTTGCATCCAGGTCATGGAAGCTCGCCCACATGCATCCACGGGCTATTGCTGATGAATTGTGTGTTGATTGAAACGTGTAGTCTGCTCCAGAAACAGAATCAGTCAAACAAGCACACTCGTTATTGGAATATGTCATACGACGTCTTCACAAGTAAATACACATTATGTACAGGAACATGTTGCACTCGCTCTCTTTGCAATATCCTGTTGCATGGGGGTTCTCCTAGCTTGCGCCGGGAAGTCGAAGTTCACAAACGCTGGTGGTCGTTTACATAAACTTTATTCATGCACTGATCAATACACAGTGGTGACAGTAAACAATATCGTCGTAGCAACTTCACTCTACGAACAGTGCCGCAGACGACTCACTCCTTACTTAGGAGGACTCGTTTATCCTCTAGTTAAGCTCTCAACTTAACTCTGTCGTATCTTGTCTCTCGTGTGTGTGTCTCTCTCTCTCTCTTTATCACACTTTATACACCTTAGCACAGGTTCCAGAGCTTTTGAGAACAGCCTACGATCTGCTCCGCTGCCGCGAAGCTTCACGAATGATATCACGTGACACAGTCAAGACAAATTTAGCCTGACTATCCACGTGACCAGGTAACCGAATTAACGGAGAGGCTGATATAAACAAACCGATTGCGCTACAATCTTCTTGTAGGATCTAGAACATTCACAACAAATACATATATTTAGTAACCCACCTATACACCTACATATTCTCATGCCTATGTTCAGACTAGATGGTTTACCCGTCTTCACCTTTTCCTGTCTCCACCTGTTCCCGTCTCCACCTGTTCCCGTCTCCACCTTTTCCTGTCTTCACCTTTTTCCGTCTTTACCTTTTCCCGTCTCCACCTTTTCCCGTCTCCACCTTTTCCCGTCTCCACCTTTTCCGTCTCCACCTTTTCCCGTCTCCATCTTTTCTCTCACATTCACCAAACATCAACGCGTGATGAGATGAGCAAGCTTGGTCCCATAAAACCTCATGCAGCACAAAGCACACATTGGAGCCGAGTTTCTTCCCTTTACCCTCTGACAAAGCACAGGTTGGAGCTGAGTTGCCTCCATTTGCCGTCAACAGTCCCATGACTAAAAAGTTCCAGAGGGAATATCTCCAGAACGGTAGGAGGTACGCCTTCCAAAACTCAACGACTATCCCCATCCAGTCACGGGGGAGCGACATGCCGAATTTCGTGGAGATCCGTGCACGGGCGGCCGAATGCATAGAGCGGACGGATGGAAAGACAGAAACCGTTTGCGTTTTATATATATAGATATCTCAGGCCTATTTCACTCCACTGCATGCATGTAAATGTCACAACAACACACAAGCTTAAAACATACTGCGAGAGTTTTATCCACCACAGATATACATACTTCCAACAGTATCAGACCATGGCAATGGCTGGCCCTAGTGCATGCAAGGACATGTAAAGGACAGGCTGTGCATGGAATAATACCAGACCACTACTGTCAAGTACTGTGAAGACGTGAAAAGCGACTGATTCAAAACCGATCAGTGCTGATCTTTCAGAGCAAACTGAACACATATTGTTACACTGCAGGCAGACTTCCCCCCCTTTGACTTATGTAGCCGGCACCAGACCATTTTTTATGGAAAAAAGGTTACTCGGAACCAGTGTGTTTTTGAAAATGATTGACTCAAACCGGCATTTTGCGCATTTGTCCCTCTAGCTCTTATCCAAACTGTCAACATTGTCAGAACCAAAGAACGATCGATTTGATAAAATGCCTATTGATGTAAAGTGGAAGAATGCCATGATCATCTGCTGATGTTGAGCTCAATGAAAAGCTCGTCGAAGTGGCACAACAGCTGTGCATCGAACGCTGCCGCAGTGCTGCATTGTGTATTGTGCATGGTGTTGCACCACGAATGCAGGTTTTAGCAACCTTCGGCACCTC
Organism: Theodoxus fluviatilis; assembly: GCA_034096865.1. Lineage (NCBI taxonomy): Eukaryota > Metazoa > Mollusca > Gastropoda > Cycloneritida > Neritidae > Theodoxus > Theodoxus fluviatilis. The sequence goes on from JAWQFJ010011301.1 coordinate 39,112, forward strand.
AATACTGATAATATATTTCGTCATCTCTCTCTGTCTCTGTCTGTGTCTGTGTCTCTGTCTCTGTCTGTCCGTCCGTCCGTCAGTCCGTCCGTCCGTCCGTCCGTCCGTCCGTCCGTCCGTCCGTTTGTCTGTCTGTCTGTCTAATTTGTCTAATCTATATAATATATCTAACTATATATCTCTCTCGCTCGCTCACTCTCCTGTCACCTCGTTAGACTCTTCGTCTGGTTGTTTGTTCGACCGACAACCCTTCCCTCCGACCGTCTATGTGTCCGTCTGTCTGTGTGTCTGTGCGTCCGTCTGTCTGCGTGTCTGTCCTTCTGTCTGCCTGCCTGCCTGCCTGCCTGCCTGCCTTCCTGCCTGTCTGTCTGTCTGTCTGCCTCTCTCTCTCTTTCTCTCTCTCTCTCTCTCTCTCTCTCTCTCTCTCTCTCTCAACCAATTTCTTGCGGTAGCTTAAAAAAAACGCATGTTGTACGAATACAGGTGCAGGTGGTCTGAATCTCTAGCGGGAAGCAGCAGATATGACTTCTTCAGATTGTTTAAGTCTGCCTGGGGTAGAGAAAACCACTTCCTTGTACTTGACAAGAAAAATTTTCGTGATGTATAATATCGATTTTCGTTTTGGTTTTAGTGAGCTATTTAGGTATGTATGTATGTATTTTCATTTTTACTGCGCCATTATCACGATAAACATGCTCATGGCGCGACAAGACGAAATAAAAAAGTTTTGAGGCCAGTTCTAAATGCGGCCAAGGATGGACTAACCCTCAGACCCTCAGGAAGTTGGTTCCAGAGTCTCGGTCCAACAACGCTGAAGGAGCGGTCACCGAAGCTCCGTAACCTTGTTTGTGGGACTATCAAGAGTCTTCTTTTTGAGGAACGGAGATTC
>JAWQFJ010011301.1:47500-62500 GCA_034096865.1 Theodoxus fluviatilis
TATAGATGTTCAACCCAGACATGTGCATTCGTACTCATTCAGTGATTCACGCACACACCGTGTGTGGTACTGCTACCGAGTACCGTCATTCTACAAGCAACGAGTCAATCCTGTTAACACGATTCATAACTGGTAGGTTTTTAGGCTAGATTCGCTTCGAAAAGTTGCAGAAAATCTGATGGTGGTAACAATCTGACGGTATAACAAGTTTTGACAAGGAAAAAACCAAGCAAGTAATCATTCTGACCGTTGTCAGCCATGTTCACCACGACAACGGCAGGATTCTAACGCATCATGAAGAAGGCTGAAATGGTCGGTGTCGGTGGTTGTTGTGACTCTTGACCGGTACTGTACTCCATGCACCTTAACGGTCCGTGTGATTCGGGTGTAATCTTAAGCTTAACGACGTTTATTGGCAGTATTACACCCGAATCACACATAGACCGCAGGGCGTGCCTTCGGATAACAACTCCTTCTACAGGTCCGCTCAGCCAAAATATGGACGATGTTCCCATATATATATTATGATAGTACATGGTATTGGGGATTGAAAACAACAAAGTTCCCTCTTCGATCGTATCTATTAAACAGTGAAAAATGACTTTTAAAAGTGCGAATTTGTATGATTCAAAACTATACAGGAGTTACTTCCCGTGACACATTTTCGTAGTTTTGGCCAATCAGAAATTAGGTCAGATTTACTGCGGAGATTTCACCATGGCAGCGTGTGCATGGGCCAATTGTAAACAGTGGCTACATCAAGCTTTTTAAACTTGAAAAATTCTATGAGGTAGGCTGTGTAGCATTTTAATAGTTCCTAGTGCTAGACTTGCATGCGTGGCGGCTATTATGCAGTCTAGGTGCAGCAGGTTGGGTTATACATAGTAGGGCTGTCTTTCCAGAAGTAGTCTAACGTACTAGCCTTGAAGTTGTCGACAGTGTTCGCAGATACGGCGTATTCACCCTTCTCAAAAAATCTCCTCGCAAATGACGTCACGTTATACGACGTCAAATGATGACGTCACAGATTTTGCAAAATGGAGTCTGTTGAATTGTTTTCATTGAAACACCAAAATGTAAAAAATTCACTTTCTTTTCAAACCTCGATTCTGAAAATTTGATAATATTGAATGGGACCTAACTTCCAGTCAGTGTGCAAAATCTCAAGGAAATCCGTCCAGTAGTTTTTGAGATATAGGCCGTGGAGACGGGACAGACAGACAGACAGACAGACAGACAGACAGACAGACAGACTAATAAAGTCTGTAGGACCTCCAGTAAACCTGGAGGGATAACATTTACAATTATCCCTCCAGGTTTACTGGAGGTCCTACAGACTTTATCTGTCTGTGTGTGTGTCTGTGTGTCTGTCCCGTCTCCACGGCCTATATCTCAAAAACTACTGGACGGATTTCCTTGAGATTTTGCACACTGACTGGAAGTTATGTCCCATTCAATATTATCAAATTTTCAGAATCGAGGTTTGAAAAGAAAGTGACTTTTTTACATTTTGGTGTTTCAATGAAAATGATTCAACAGACTCCATTTTGCAAAATCTGTGACGTCATCATTTGACGTCGAATAAACGTGACGTCATTTGCGAGGAGATTTTTGAAGGAGGGTGAATAGAATAGAATAGAATAGAATTCGTGACGTCATTTGCGAGGACAGAGAATGATTTAGATAGATAGATATGTCCTCAGATGTCTTAGGCCGCAAGGCCTTTATCTGATCTTTTGATCAGTACTTATGGCTACTCTCACTCTCTCTCTCTCTCTCTCTCTCTCTCTCTCTCTGTCTCTCTCTCTCTCTCTCTCTCTCTCTCTCTCTCTCTCTCTCTCTCTCTCTCTCTCTCTCTCTCCCACCCAACCTCTTACTCTCATTCTCTCTTCCCTTCCTCCCCTTTTCCCAGCTCCCCCCCCCCCCCCCTCTCTCTCTCTCACTCTCTCTGTCTCTCTCTCTGTCTCTCTCTCTCTGTCTCTCTCTGTCTCTCTCTCTGTCTCTCTCTGTCTCTCTCTGTCTCTGTCTCTCTCTCTCTCTGTCTCTCTCTCTCTCTCTCTCTCTCTCTCTCTCTCTCTCTCTCTCTTACCACATTTGAATATTTTGCCTCAAGGGCTGAATGTAAGTAAGAAAGGCAATACAGTAGTCGCCGCTTATAAAACACGCGGTTAATAAAAACAGCCGTTTTTTAAATACAGTTGGTAAGGTCCGGATTTACTTCGTTACTGATGGACATGTTCAACAAGCAAACGGTTAATAAAAACGCCGCTTATTAAAAACACTTTTGTTCGGTCCCAATGTGTTTTTAATAAGCGGCGACTACTGTACTGCCTAATTCACTACCCTTGTAAAATAAAGTTCGTTCGTTCGTTCTGTCTGTCCTGACTTAAGCGCAACAACTTGGTACTGGTAGTCTGTTGGCTTGGCCTAATGGCAGTGAATCGATAATAAAAAGGGGGGAAAACATTTTGTTTGTTTTGTTTTGTTCTTGCAGCACTTCAAAGATGGTGTGTAGGTCTGTGACTGTCTGTCTCCATGTGTTTTGTGGTGTGTAGGTCTGTGACTGTCTCCATGTGTTGTGGTGTGTAGGTCTGTGTCTGTCTCTCTCCATGTGTTGGACCTTTTACTGGTGAACGTATTTCATAGCATCAGACAATACTAGCATTGTACACGATGTCAACAGCAGGCAGGTTCGAGGACAACAATGTATTTATAATCTATCCTGGTGCCGCTGAGGTCCGCGCGTCAGCTATAAATAGAAGTACGAGAAGCTTGGATTTGTAAAATGTATTTCACGACCTATTGACGCAATCAACATACAGCTTTGATAAATTAAGACAGCCCAGGGTTATATTAGCGTTATAAATTAACATATAGGCTTACTGACCTTATTTCAAGAAACACCATTCATAATGATCAACACTACGAACCAAGCAGACGAACACGATCGAACCGTAGCCACTACGCCAGCAGACGATCGAGATAACTAAATGTTTCATGTAAAATTCGAATGAGTTGTATTATAATCTTAGCAGAGGGGTAAAACATCAACTGGTATCGGATAAGATCACTCGTAGTGTAATACTGTAATGAAGGTCACGTTTTACATCACAAACATGTGCGCTCCTCGTGAGGCACTATCTGAAGCTCAAAGTATTGGAGTGAGTCATCTTAGTGTATATAGGATCTTTGATATGGTCGAAACCGCTGGCTTCGCGGATCGCTTTCGCCTATCAGACGACAGCTTCGTATACAATCATCACTGCGAGGCAGCGCGAAATTTACCGAAGTCGACCAAAAAACTCGCATTCATACAAATAATGAACCAATTCGAGTTTCTTTCTCAGATTATTCAGACTTTGCCCGATTATTACCACCGTAAGATAGCAGGAACTTCACATCCGGCGTCATCGCTTCTGATTGGCCGGTTTGTGTCACGTGACGGTGAAGTTTCGTCTGCTACTCGCTCTGACGTTATGGTCCAAGTAGTTTGATGTTTACTTCGTTCGCTGAACGCTGCCAAGACTAATGCGCGAATGAATGAAGTATGATTTCATAATTTTTCAGGATTAATACAAATTTATATCAAATACATCAGTTCAATTTAATCGAGTCAATTAATCGAGTACATGTCCACCAAGTCAAAAATGTGTTGAGTGGAATGCAAGTCAGAAAAGTTACACTTGCAGTCTAACACCATCAGATTATCTGCAACTTTTCGAAGCGAATCTAGCCTAAAAATCTACCAGTTATGCATCGTGTTAACAGGATTGACTCGTTCTGTTCCACAGTTGGCGGAGAACGTTTCAATTTTGCTGGTTTTCAGCATTACGCGATCGCGCAATTTTTTTCTTCAAATCAGAAATAGCTTTACATTTTAGTCCTCCTGTAACCACCATCAGATGTCCAGCGTCGGCATTAACAAAGAATTACAGAAAACCCACAACAACTATTATCTTTTTATCCATAAATAAAGATACTTCATACACAACACTTTCATGAAACACAAACAAACAAATGAAAATATAGATTTTTTTCCACCAGCATTGTCCACTTTAGGGTGGCGAACTTTTGTCTCAGTGTCATATCAATTCTCTAAGTCTAATGGCTCGTGTGGTAGAGCATTGGACTCGTGGTCATGCATGACCAGGTTCGATTCTGCGCTGAAACTTTTTTCTTCTCTTTTTTCGAGAGGTTGTGGGTTCCAACCCGACCTGGTTTATTGTGTTTTTGTTCATGTGTGTTTTTTCCCCATCTTTTCTCGAGAGGTTGCGGGTTCGAACCCGATCTTTTTCATTTTTTTTTAAATATGCCAAAACCTGGAGGTTCAGCGCCAGCGGTTTTTATTGTAGAAAGTATGTAAGACTGTTCGACCCACTCTGTAAATGCTCCAGATGGGGACATTCCACCAGAATGTGTCGCATGGTAAGCCTGCACTGGCAGGCACGGCACTGTTGCCGAAGCTTCGAACGCAATAACATTTTAATACACATGGGAGTGGGTCAGGACGGAGTGGCCGATCCGGGTACGATGCAGCACATTCTCTTCTGGTCTGGTAAGTGCGGGGAAGGTGTTTGTGAGCGAAAGGCGTTAGAGCAATTCACTCACAAGTTGTCCTACAACTGGCACGGCTGAGAACCTCTCCAGCAATGGAGCGTTATTTGCACATTGCGGCCGAGTGCAAGACTGTCACAAGCCCTCTGAGGTTTTGTGAATATTCAGGCTGTAACATGACGGGGCTCGGGTTGTCTCTTTTGAGAGGGTGTCTAGGTGTCACTCACCTTTCGTGCTGCCAAGGGTTAACAGAACAACACCAAGAAGAAAAATGGAGGTTTGATTACAATAATAACTTTAATGATAATTAATAGTGGCCAATAATTCTTACTCCTATTTTAAAAAATAGAAGTACAACACATTAATATTATGGTTTAGCCCGTCATCCTTTGATAAAGTTTTCTCTTATCGGAGAGTAGAGTTCATTTAAGAGTCTGAGGTGAGGAGACAATGCTGTGGCGTCAGAATTGTTGACCTTGGCAGTTCTCAGTTGAGGGTTAATCTTTGACTTTGAAGGGTGACGACTGACAAATGGGGGGATCGTGGGGATGGGTCTGCCGATTCTTGACCTCCATGTTGTTCCAGAAGAGAAGGTAAGATACTGGGCCTCTCCCATCTGTCTCTTGACATGCTCAAGTGGTCAGGCATGACGTTTCGTCGCTGGTCTGGCAACAGATGGTTCAAGCATCAGTATGTGTCGGCAAGGCCACACTTCTCCTCCCTCCAAGTCCTTGTGGTGGGCATTAGCAGTATCCCTGGGGGCTGATGCTTTGGAAGCTATGGGCAGGGGGCAAGCAAATCCCTTCCAATCTCCCGTTCACTTGAACACAAAGTCTGAAGGCACAAACAAGCAAGAGAGAGAGAGAGAGAGAGAGAGAGAGAGAGAGAGAGAGAGAGAGAGAGACAGAGACAGAGACAGAGACAGAGGCAGAGAGAGAGACAGAGAGACAGAGACAGAGAGACAGAGACAGAGAGAGGTGGGGTGCTTTATCTCTTTCTCCAGTCATGAGTGGCGTTTTCCCAAATGGACGAATGGGATAGCAGTGAGGTCTCCCAAATGGACCAATGGTGTGAGTATAAGTTTTCCATATGGACCAATGGGCCTACAGTCTTAAGGGTACATTTTGAATGGATTAATTGGCTCACAGTCTCATTTTCCGAAATGGACCAATGGGCTTGCAGTCTCGAGTGAAGATCTTGATTGGACCAATGGCATTGATGGGATTTGGCGTCCACAGACCAATAGATGGTCTCAACTTAATCCAATATAATTTTCAAGCTATGACTGCTTTCCTAATAAACATCATTTGAGGCCTGGCTAGCTTCCATGTTTTACATGTCAACTACGAAACATGCAAGTACAAAATCTCTTCTGGGGATTAAAAGATATCCACTCATAAGAAGGCTTCCCGAAGTTTTGGCACTCATTTGACATGAGTTGAAATGTATTCAATAACTTTTTAATCTCATAATAGACAGAAAACGTCTCCACTAGAAACTAAGGAAAGAGATTAAGCTGTCGCATTAATTCCTGACAATTTCCACGTGCAAGCTTTGACAGCTAGTCTTCTGCAAAGGCGCGCAGAGGAGCCGTGCATGTAGCCTGTACGCGATAGCACCGGTCTTGCGGCCAAAGATTTCCGTCATCACTTTCCCCTTGCACACGACGGTGCTTTCGTGACTTTGTCGATGAGATATTCAAACTAGCGAGCAACGTCGCTTTGTCAAATCTCCCAGTGTCTGTAAAGCTGTGTCCCAATTAGGCGTGGTACCCGAAGTGAACGAAGGCCGAAGTGGACTTACATGATCTTGTGTTTGGGGACTGTTGCATACAGATAGGCCAAAGTGGACTTACATGATCTTGTGTTCGGGGACTGTTGCATAGGAATAGATCGAAGTAGAGTTTCATGATCTTGTGTTCGGGGACTGTTGCATAGGAATAGATCGAAGTAGAGTTACATGATCTTGTGTTCGGGGACTGTTGCATACAAATAGGCCAAAGTGGACTTACATGATCATGTGTTCGGGGACTGTTGCATAGGAATAGGCCAAAGTGGACTTACATGATCTTGTGTTCGGGGACTGTTGCGTAGGAATAGGCCAAAGTGAACTTGCATGATCTTGTGTTCGGGGACTGTTGCATACAAATAGGCCAAAGTGGACTTACATGATCTTGTGTTCGGGGACTGTTGCGTAGGAATAGGCCAAAGTGGACTTACATGATCATGTGTTCGGGGACTGTTGCATACAAATAGGCCAAAGTGGACTTACATGATCTTGTGTTCGGGGACTGTTGCATACAATTAGGCCAAAGTGGACTTACATGATCATGTGTTCGGGGACTGTTGCATAGGAATAGGCCAAAGTGGACTTACATGATCATGTGTTCGGGGACTATTGCATACAATTAGGCCAAAGTGGACTTACATGATCATGTGTTCAGGGACTGTTGCATACGAATAGGCCAAAGTGGACTTACATGATCATGTGTTCAGGGACTGTTGCATACAAATAGGCCAACGTCCTGTGTTCGGGGACCGTTGCATACGAATAGGCCAAAGTGGACTTACATGATCATGTGTTATGGGACAGTTGCATACAAATAGGCCAAAGTGAACTTGCATGATCTTGTTCATGGACTGTTGCATACGAATAGATCGAAGTGGACTTGCATGATCTTGTGTTCAGGGACTGTTGCATAGGAATAGGCCATAAAACTATGTAATGATATGCATACGTCACTGCCCACATAGACTGCCCGTATCATGGAGAAGCATGATGCGTCATGTAACAGCATGTAGCTTTCAGTGGCCTGAACTTGGCAAAACTGCTTTGACCCACATTTTGATATGAATAATGTCGCAATGTGATGAACTATTAATGTATACTAAGTGTTGTATGTGTGTATGTTTTGCAGACAACGGTTCCAGGCACGCACACACAAATCTCACTTTTACCCACGTGCTCTGACCAACCAGTCAGGACGCAGCATCGGCTACAACAGCGAAATGCACATCGGTTCTCGGGGTGCAAGATCTACGATGTCGAGTTTCGGACACTTGCCGCAAGCTTGCCCTAAGTCCCAAAGTCCCTCGGGGCAAGTCGAAACATCGCCGAAGTTGGCGTAAGCATCGCCTGATTAGAACAGGGCTTGATAAAGAAAAAGATCGGGGAACAAGATCACTGAAATCAAACGAAACAGTTCCATCAAACCACTATGTATCTCTAACATGAGAGTCGACTTCTTTTGGCATCCATTCATCGGCATTCATCAAGTCACTTTAGATGTGTATCATCTTTCAAATGAGGCTTTCTGTGAGAGGAGGGTTTAGGTATTTTACTGTGGGAGAAAAATAGAGCAGGGCAAAAACATTAACTTGTCTCGAAGCCTGCGTACATCTCTTCATATGTGCATGCGTGTGTATGTGTGTTTGTATGTATGTATATATATATATATATATATATATATATATATATATATATATATATATATATATGTGTGTGTGTGTGTGTGTGTGTATGCGTGTGAGTGTGCGTGTAAGTACGTGTCGGTATGCGTGCATTTGTAACTACAAGACGACATGGAATCATTCTGAGATTAAATCAAGAAGTTGTGCCCGGGACGCACGACGCAAATTAATGTATGATGAAGGAAGTCAATTTTGTGATGAAGGTGCTGGAATGTGCTAGAAAGTGTTTCCATCTTTGACAAGCACCCTCGGCGGGTCTGTTGCCTGGTTACGTGACGTAGTCAGGAGGCGATCACTCTTTGATGTGCCACGTGACGTAACTTCGCGCAGCTTCCAGGCGATGGAGTGCTTTCTAGTATATTCTCGGTGTTCTCGGTGATTCTAGAAAGCCTCCATGCAAAAGGTCTGTAAAGTGGGGCGGCGTGAGAGCGCGAGACAGAATAGGTGAGAACGCAAGAAGATAGGCGAGAATGTCAAGTCCTCCAGAAGGAGTGATCGAGTCCTCTACGGGTTTTCGTGCTCTAGAGTGAAGTGTACATGTACACTAGAGGCTTGACACGTGAGAGCGCGTGACGAAGAGACTGGTGCAAGCGACAGAAGATAAGCGTAAGAGCGCGGAAAACAGCGACTTTGTCCTCACGGGATCGAATCCCGATAGTTGTGTGCGTTTATGATAATGATGATGACTGATCTTGTTGCTGTGTATCGACCAGTGCACGAATACAGTTTTTAATAACAACCACCGTATTTTGTGGACTTCGACTTCCCGGCGCAAGCTAGGAGAACCTCTGTATACAGACTGGACTTCACGGCGCAAGCTAGGAGAACCCCAGTACAGACGGGACTTTGCCGCAAGCTAGGAGAACCCCCGTACAGACGGGACTTTGCCGCAAGCTAGGAGAACCCCAGTACAGACGGGACTTTGCGAAAGAGACAAGTCGCGATGTCAACAACAAACCATTTCTAGCTCTGTCTGGTAATTTTACGTGTGTAAAAATCCATCAAAGCTGGACGATAACAGGAAATGTTGTTTGATATGGAGCATACGCCCAAACATATGGAATCGTAAATACTACCAAAGATTTGATGATGCTATGGACAGGCTTTCTGGCAAGGCTTGTGGAGAGAAAGTATGCTTTGTGTTGTTGTTGCAATTAGTTTGATGTGCACAACTTTTATACTCAGAATGAAATGTGTCCATTGCAGCAAATTACTTGAAATAAGTAGACTATCAGAAGTGATTGAAGATTCACAGAATGAAGGTAATATCAGTGATTTCTCGCTATCTATAAAGGCATTCTGTGCGCGAGCATGTGCTAATCTGACGTTTCGTACAAATACTATACAGCTGCACAACACGCCAACATCTCCTATGCACACCTCTAGACAAGGTCGTTGGGTTGGAAGATGTTAGGTTTAAAGCTGTTGGGTTCCATCGTAACTCTTCCAAGAGAATGACAAAAAGGAGACGATCTTTCCTAATTCTTTCATCCATCATCCATATCAAGAAGTGCCCTTATTGGAATGCAATCGTCCTTTCCCGTTGACACAAGGCACTTCAACAGACTGGCTGTGGAACCGTGAGAGTCCCGTGGTACTTTGCCATGGAGAGGCTATTGGAAGACATATCATAGGAGCCAGGCAACGCATGCACTTTCCATTCACTTGTAGGGTTTGGGAGTCGTGTCTCGCATTGGTGAGGAGAGGCTTGTGCAGTAGAGGGATGTGTATTAGCGTGGTACGTATGGAGGGACTTTTCTTATCACGTCATCGCTTGAACTTGAACCACGGAGTGTTCTTGGAGGCTAAACGTGGAATTGGGTGACCAAACAGAACCATGAAGTGTGTGTATGTGTGTGTGTGTGTTTGTGTGTTTGTATGTTTGTGTGTGTGTGTGTGTGTGTGTGTGTGTGTGTGTGAGTGCGTGCGTGCGTGCGTGCTTGCGAATGTTTGTGTGTGCGTGTCGGTGTGTGCGTGTTCGTATGTTTATGTGCCTGTGTGTGTGTGTGTGTGTGTGTGTGTGTGTGTGTGTGTGTGTGTGTGTGTGTGTGTGTGTGTGTGCGCGTGTGTGTGCGTGTACATGCGTGTGTGTGTTTATGAGTGGGACTTCTTTGCAGACGATTGCGTTTTTGCTTCACACTGCCATGAGTACCTGCAGGAGTCGGCCGATAGCCTGTCCTCAGCAGCACGCCCCTTACGTCTCACCATCAGCCTGCAAAAAACAGAGGTAATGCTCCAACCAGCACCTGGGCAAGGCACCCCAGCTCCGGTCATCACGATCAATGGCTCAGAGTTGCAAGCTGTGCAGGCTTTCACGTACTTAGGAAACTGCCTAACGTTTGCTTGCAGCATGGACAAAGAAATTTCCAACTTGCCTACAAAAGGCCATCCTTCGGATAGCTTTGGAGTCGAGTGTGAAGTGAGAGAGGCCTCACCATCCCAACTAAGATTGCTGTCCACAATGGCCTGTTACAAGACCGTGGTCTTCTTATTAAATTTAGATTGTAGTTGGTCTAGGGAAACATGATACTCTCTTGTAACAAAACCCATCTCCCCTGTTGTTATGGACGAACTAGACAACAGAGAAAAATGAGGACAGCATTTCGCAATTCAACTGACTTTACTACTGATTAAAAATGGGGTACGGATTTCTAAATAATAAATTCATCTTATTTAGCCAGCCAGCCTATATTTAAAATGTTTAACTTATCTGTGAGAAGAGAGAGTTCGAAACTGCTGAAGGAGTCAGGACCGTTGACTCTGGCGGTTGTTGTTTAACGGTTCATGTGACGACTTTCACAAGGTGTGGTTCTTGAGAGAAGGGGCCAGGACCGTTGACCCTGGCGGTTTCATCCAACGGGTGACATGACGACTTGCTCCAGGGGTGGTTCTTGAGAGAAAGGGTCAGGACCGTTGACCCTGGCGGTTTCATCCAACGGGTGACATGACGACTTGCTCCAGGGGTGGGCCTTGAGAGAAAGGGTCAGGACTGTTGACTCTGCGTTTGTTGTTTAACGGTTGATGTTTAACGGTTGATGGGTCGACTTGCCTCAAGTGTGGATCTTGAGTAAAGGAAGGGCTGGGACATTATCATCATCATCCTGTGGTCGTTAAATGAGGTCAGGGCTAATCGTAACCGGAGTCCATCAATTCTATAGTACAGACGCCAACCATTCCTCTTCCTGTGTGGGCACAACGTTTGAGTTGATTCGACCTTCAGTCTCCCCCAAGAGCCGTATCTGAGAAGGCAAGCTCAGACACTACTTCATTGGCACAGATCACATCACTCTGAGATCCGGAATCATCTCAATTCCTTTCTTCCTGACCTCTCTTGCATTCCACGCTCAAATCTCTCCCCGAAAACCAACCTTGATCTTCTCCCTCCAATGAATTATCAGAAACTGAATATCACGTTGTCCAGCACTCAATATGACGCCGTCAAAACTATATGACGTAGTCAGTGTCCCCAATAGACAAGAAAAAGGTAGAAGTAGTCAATGTCAAGGTCAATCATTATCATCACATAGGCATGGCTGGTTCTCTAATGACTACATGTTTTTGAGGCATGGCTGGATTCTACATTTTTAGTAGTTCAAAAAGGACGAACAGTCACAGGCCGTTGTCCTGATATCGCTGCTCTGTGGTTGTGAAACTGGGACACTATACCGCAGGCGACTCAGGATCCTTGATCAGTTTCATCTGCGATGCCTCTACAAAATAAAAACCGCTGGCGCTGAACCTCCAGGTTTTGGCATATATATAAAAAAATCGGGTTTGAACCCGCAACCTCTCGAGAAAAGAGGGGGGAAAAAACACACACACACAGAAACACAAAAACCAGGTCGGGTTCGAACCCACAACCTCTCGAAAAAAGAGAGAAAAAAAAAGTTTCAGCGCAGAATCGAACCTGGTCACGCATGACCAAGAGTTCAATGCTCTACCAAATGTGCCATTGAAAACTGATATGGCTGAGTGTTTGTAAAGCATTTATAACGTTCTTTTCCGTAAACCACCGCAAGATTTTGAACATCTCATATAAAGACCATGTCACGAATGAGGAAGTCAGCAACAGGATCAGGAGAGCAATTGGACAGCACGAAGACCTGCTCTCAATCGTGAAAAGCAGAAAGCTGAAGTGGTACGGTCACGTGTCAAGAGGCAGTGGGCTGGCCAAGACCATCCTGCAAGGTACCGTACGCGTACCAGGTGGGAGAAGGAGAGGCAGGCAGAGAAAGAGGTGGGAAGACAACATCAAAGAGTGGACAGGCTTGACCTTTGCTGACTCACAGCGAGCCACAGAGGATAGAGATCGATGGAGGAAGATTGTCCGAAAGTCATCAGTGGTGCCTCAACAACCCATCTCAGGGTTAAGAGACTCAACCAAAGACCATACATTACTAAGACCGCACACTCGGCTGATTTTAGCGAGATTTCCGACAGAGTGATCTCCCCGTTTTCGCGTGTCTCCCCCAGAGCGCTTGTGCGAGATGTGTTGTATAGATTATGCCACGTGCGTGAGGAATAAAGTTTAGTGTATGAATAGCAGAATGCAAGTGCGTGCAAGGGTTTTTATAGTATTTCTTGAAAGCGATATGTATGTGAGAAACCGTTTGTTTCGTAATTTGTAAACATGAACACTAATTAGCCGAGTGCGTGGAGAAGCGAGTGTAAACGCTAAAATGAAAATCCCCACACTAAAGCTGGGAAAATGGTCAAGGTGTCAGTAAACTATATCTCTCGTAAAAGATCTAAACACAATATTTTCTCCATGGAAAAGCACGTCCCTAACAAGCTGGTCTTAATAAAGAAATAAACACCGGACGCATAATTATGATCTGCGCGCTGAGCAGCAGACGCTCGAGCAGCATACAATGATAAACGCGAGAAGAACAGAAAAATCGAACTTCGTAATTTGTGATGCACAAGATTCCTTTCACTGTTGAACCTCAGGAGAAAATACTGTTGTTAAAAATGCTGAATTTGTTAAAAACTGTGATGACGAAGACGTGTGTAAATCCGTACCTCGCTTCGCGTAGTGCAAAAATAGCCGAGTGCGCGGTCTTAGTAATGTATGGTCTTTGACTGAACTGAACTGAACTGAACTGAGGAAAAGATAACTCTGTTTGACTCGATTAGGCTCTTACATCAATTGACTATTTAGGGGGGTGCTTTCGAGTTTACGACCTAAATAAATCACTTTCTTTTCAAACCTCGATTCTGAAAATTTGACACATTCAATCGGACCTAACTTCCAGTAAGTGTGCAAAATATCAAGGAAATCCGTCCAGCAGTTTTTGAGATATCAGCCGCTAAGTCGGGCCTGACAGGCAGAGATACACAATAAATTACGTCACGGTATTGATGACGTCACACATTTCGCAATTTCGCCATTCCATCAATCGAGTATTTAGGGAGGCGCTTTCGAGTTTACGACCTTAAAAAACCACTTTCTCTTCAAGCCTCGATTCTGAAAATTTGATACATTCAATCGGACCTAACTTCCAGTGAGTGTGCAAAATGTCAAGGAAATCCGTCCAGTAGTTTTTGAGATATCAGCCGTTAAGTCGGGACAGACAGACACACAGACAGACAGACAGACAGACAGACAGACAGACAGACAGACAGACAGACAGACAGACAGACAGACAGACAGACAGACAGACAGACAGACAGACAGACAGACAGACAGACAGACAGACAGACAGACAGACAGACAGACAGACAGACAGATAAAAACCACTGGCGCTGAACCTCCAGGTTTTGGCATATATATATTTATTTTTTTTTAAAGATCGGATTCGAACCCGCAACCTCTCAAGAAAAGAGGGGGAAAAAACACGCACACACAAAAACACAAAAAACCAGGTTGGGTTCGAACCCACAACCTCTCGAAAAAAGAGGAAAAAAATTTCAGCGCAGAATCGAACCTGGTCATGCATTGCTCATTGCTCGTGCAAGGCTGGGTAAGTGATTTTTTTTAAATCATTTATCTGTTACGTGTTTGATGGAGTAACCTAAGCTACTGTTGAAGTGTTGTGTGTGGATCCAAAAAGCTTGCACAACTGTCCTTTGCACTGACTGTCCTATGCACGGACTGTCCTTTGCACTGACCGTCCTTTGCATTAACTGTCCTTCACACTGACTGTTCTATGCACTGACAAGGAGATTGTCACGAAGGAGAGGAGGGGAAGTGCGCTTTCTACAGTGGGTAAAGATCTAGCAGTCCGCTCAAAGTTTTTGTCGCGCTCACCAGTGCTTCGGACACGCACCGGTCATTCTGTGCACTGGTCAGTGTGAAAGTGCATAGGACAGTCAGTGCATCGGACAGTCAGTGCATAGAACAGTCAGTGTGAAGGACAGTTAATGCAAAGGACAGTCCGTGCATAGGACAGTCAGTGCGAAGGACAGTTGCGCAAGCTTTTTGGCTCCACACACACTTCAACTTCAAGAGTAGGTTCTACAATTTTGGAATGCGAGCTTCGGTTACTCCATCAAACACGTAACAGATAAATGATTAAAAAACAACAACAACACTTACCCAGCCTTGCACGAGCAATGAGGATGGTTGGTTGATCTTCTGCTTAGCAGCGTCAAGATGGAAATAAAGTCGATACATAATGTGCGGCGCATTGATCTGAAGCACCGAGCTGTCACCTCCACCGTTTAATCCGCTTGCTAATAGATCTTAATTTCGTCTAAATAACATGAATAGTATTTATTCATACCCCTGTCTATCACAGTCTGAGAAATCTTCTCACTGTCTGGCAAAAATGAGACACAAATGATGTCCGGAATACAACGCAACGAATCTGCGTTCATTCGGAAGCCATTTTGGCGCCAGCAACTATAACCACGCGAGATACAGCGAGAAAAGGGGCGTGGCTGTAGAGTGGGTCGCCATTCCATCAATTGACTACTTGCATCGTAAAAAATCCTTCTTTATCCTTTCACCAATGTTCTCAAAATCCATTATCCT
>JAWQFJ010011301.1:67500-68527 GCA_034096865.1 Theodoxus fluviatilis
AGGTACATGCTTTTTCTAGGGGGGGGGTTCCGGAACCCCTGGAACCCCCCCCCCCCCCCCCCCCCCCCCCTGGGTCCGGCCCTGGTATATGTCTGTGTCTCCTTCATATGTGTGTCTTTCTCTGGCCCCTCAATCCCCCTCTCCCCCTCTCTTTCTTTCTCCCTCTCTCTCTCTCATACACGCACCACACACTAACACACACACACACACGCACACACACGCGCGCGCGCGCGCTCACACACACACACACGCGCTCATTTACAGTTGCCTGGGTGGGACAGACTAGAGGGGGCTTCAATATAATGTTTGCCTGTGAGGGAATGAGATAGGGGGGAAAGAGGACGACGCATGCGCAAAACAACGATGTACATATAGATCCGTGCGCGAAACTCGCGACGGCAGTTATCCTGAGCAGCGCAGGCTTTTCCACCGGGAGTACTGCGACTCACTCTTCGATCCTCTGCTGACAAGCCCCGCTAAACACCAATGGTGAGTAATTTTACAGTCGTGGACGAGGAGAATAGTGGATAAATATGGTCTGTTTCAATGGGAACAACGCCGAACACGCTGAAACGGAGAAACTATGTGCGGTAGTGTGAGTGAATGATGACTGGGCAAACACCTGCTAGGCAAGAAAGATGTGAGAAGATTATTATTTCAGTGAGGCAACACGTACGTGTTCCGTGCTTTATTAAGCGTCTCCTCCAAAGGCATTGCATAGCAACGCAACGGAAACCCTGCAGTAGTTATAGTAACTAATGGCGACGTCCTGTACGACCAGAGTGTGTGATGTTCTTGAAACTAGAAAGAGTTTTCACTATTTCACTCAAAATGTGTTGAGCATTTAAGCGTTGACATGACGCTCTTGAATCCGCAGAGCGAGACAGCATCTACATCTACTTGCGGTTTTCCTCTTAGACAGCTGATCTGACTTGTTTGAGCACTGTACACCTGAGATGGGCTGGTTGCCTAATAAAAATGTTCTTCGTTCATTCTTTCGTTCAGATTGTTTATGGAAATGCTGTCT
>JAWQFJ010011303.1:0-40000 GCA_034096865.1 Theodoxus fluviatilis
ACATACATACATACATACATACATACATACATACATACATATCAAAACACTTTATTGCCAAAAATGATACAGAGATCAATGTGCAATTTGAAACACAAGCTCACTGGGACCCACCAGCCAAGACATGACCCCTTCTTGCCCATACTCTCCTGGAGCCAATCATTACTGACATGCTCAGGTACTTGGCAATTCGCTTACTTCTTCTCTTGTCCAGCCCTGTCATGGCAAGTCCCGACACTACTCGTCTATGTACCATACCAAGGGAACCGATGACCAGCACAACGATTTTTGTCTCAAAACCTGCCTCGGTTAAAAGTGCACAGAGGGGTCTATATTTATCAAATTTGTGATGGTAGCATTGGTCGAGAAACGCATCAAATGGGTTGGAAATTTCTACAATTCTGGCTACAGACTGGGTACGGTCTAAAAAACACAAGTCTGGCTTGGAACTGTCTATCATATGTCCATTTACTGTGATGGTCTGATTCTGAAACAGTTCACAGTGTTCAGTGATGACATTGTTTACTAGTTCTTGTCGGACGATCTCAACACACCTGTCATGCCGCTCGGAGTACAGTCCCTTGAGACGTCTGCATCCGTTGAGTGCGTGTGAGTTCGTGTCCGTTGGAAAACCACATAGCTTACACTCCCTCTGGTAGGTCTCAGGGTAGTACACGTTGTTGACTGCGTTTGTTTCCAAGAGCTGCAGTCTTCCCTTGGCGATGAATCTCGTAATGTGGTCGCTTATCTTTGGGTTTGTCAGGTGACCGATGGAGTTGTTCATGTCAGCGTATGGCAGAGTTTCACGCTGCAATCTCCCTTGTTGATGCAGCTCCTGCCAGTGATGAAGTGTTCTGTCCACCTCACGTTGTTTCAACAGCGAGTAGAGGGTCTTTGGGCACGAGCATCTGAGGAAGATTTCTTCATCGTCAGGTGCTGGGGTGATGATGGCGTATAAGTCTCTGTGGATGTCATAGTCAAGATGTATCTTCAGTCTACAACAGAGCTCATGCAATTCGGTGAAATCAGATCGCGGCCAGTTCACCCTGCTTTTCTTCATGAGTTTATATGCGTCGCCTGTTTGGTACCCACCAAAGTTGTTCTCTTCGTCTTCAGTCAGGGGGATCTTCCTCTTGTTCACATGGAGAAACAAGCTATCTCTTGCAGAAGCTCGTACATGGGGGTCGTCACTGTTCAATACTGACAGGAGGAATGAAACACGCTTTGCATAGAACATGGTGCGGGGTCTGATTATACCTAGCCCGCCTTTCTTTC
Source organism: Theodoxus fluviatilis (assembly GCA_034096865.1). Classification (NCBI taxonomy): domain Eukaryota; kingdom Metazoa; phylum Mollusca; class Gastropoda; order Cycloneritida; family Neritidae; genus Theodoxus; species Theodoxus fluviatilis. Next base: position 1,276 of record JAWQFJ010011303.1, read on the forward strand.
TGGGAGTGAAGATCTGAGCCCGAGTGGACGACGAGTTTAGTTTCAGCTGTTCACGAACAGAGTCAACAATCATGTTCTCAATTTCTTGCAATAGCTTCTCAGTGAAGTGAATATTTTCATACAGAAAATTCCTTTTTGATGAAATCATGGGGTTGATGGCTTCGATTTTCTTGTTGACTGGCAGGGGCGATCGGGCAATTTTCAGTAGTGTTGTTTTTACCTCATTCTTAGTTTCTTCGCGTTGTTTCTTCGCATACATACATACATACATACATACATACATACATACATACATACATACATACATACATACATACATACATACATACATACATACATACATACATACATACATACATACATACATACATACATACATACATACATACATACATACATACATACATACATACATACATACATACATACATACATACATACATACATACATACATACATACATACATACATACATACATACATACATACATACATACATACATACATACATACATACATACATACATACATACATACATACATACATACATACATACATATCAAAACACTTTATTGCAGGAAATTGATTACATTCATCAAGAGCAATATCAAAGGAATGCAAGCGTTACCACCTTCCACTTCGATGGCCTCATGGATAACTGAGCATGTTGGAGCTTTATGACGTTATTCTATTATACAACATTCTCCATGTATGATTGCATTTGGCCCTCTCTATATGTAACTATATCTCTTAAATTCTCTTCCACTCTCTCTGTATTTCTCTGTTTCTCTGTACTTCATTCTGTACCACTCATAGTCTCTCCGTCATTGTTTGTCCGTCCCTCCATCCACCCATATCTCTGTCCATCTGTCTGTCCGGCTCTGTCCGTCAGCTTGTCTCTGCCACCCTGCGGGATTCTCTCTCTCTCTCTCTCTCTCTCTCTCTCTCTCTCTCTCTCTCTCTCTCTCTCTCTCCCCCTATCTCCCCCCAATTCCCCCCCTCTCTCTCTTCTGTACATACATACATACATACATACATACATACATACATACATACATACATACATACATACATACATACATACATACATACATACATACATACATACATACATACATACATACATACATACATACATACATACATACATACATACATATCAAATCACTTTATTGCAGAAAATGTACAAAGATCATACATGGCTGCTAAAATCACAGCTATGTGAAGGAACACTAGTCTAACTGAAGCACCCGTCTGGACAGATTCGTCTCTTCAACGATGATTTAGTAAAACTTCACAAGTCAGCCCATACAAAAGTTCATCTATCTAAGTTCCCTTTCCATTAAGAAATTTCTTCTGGCCCAAGCTCTCCTCGACCCTATCATGACTGACAGACTGAGGTACTTAGCTAGATTCCTGCTTAAGCGTTTTGTTAGGCCCAACAACATGAGGCCTTTGACAAATCTGCGATGTACAGTACCAAGGGACCCAATCACCAGAACTACTATTTTCGTGGAAAAGCCAGCATCATTAAGCGAAAGACAGAGAGGCATGTACTTTTCAAATTTATGTTGGTAGCATCTTTCGATGAATGTGTCAAACGGGCAGACCATTTCGATGATGAAGGCTGTTGAATTAAGATGATCTAAGATACACAAATCTGGCTTGCAAGGTCCCACCACTGACAACCCGTCCATCGAGACATGTTGGTTTTCAAATACTTCACAGAACTCAGTCAAAATCGCCTTCTCTAGTGTCTGCCTTACCATTTGCACACATCTGTCGTGCCTCTCTGTGTACAGCCCTTTCAACCTGTTACAGCCATTCAAGGCATGCGAGTTAGTGTCTGAATGAAACCCGCAAAGTGTGCACGCTCTTGAGTAGGAGTCCGGGTAGTAAACGTTGTTAACCGCGTTTGTCTCTAGAAGTTGCAGTCTCCCCTTCACCACAAACTTCGTGATATGGTCGTTGATGTTGCTGTTGGAGAGATGCGTATTGGAGCACGTCATGTCAGCTACAGGGCAGGCCTCTCTTAGTAGACCGCCTTGTTGTTTCAAGCTCCGCCAGTGATCAAGGTCTTGTAGGATTTCCTTCTCTTTAAGGGCTTTGTAAAGCGTTGAATGGTCGGTGAAGCGCAGTGATATGCAGTCGTCATCTGCAGCTGGAATCACAACTGCAAACATATCTTTATCCGCGACAAAGTCAAGTTGGATCCTCAGGCGGAGGCAGAGTTCATGAAGTTCGATGAAACTCGACTGTGGCCAATTCACTTTGCTCTTTTTCTGGAGCCTCTGCCTTTCATCAATTTTATAGCCAGCAAAATTGTCATCGGATGCAGTTTGTGGCACCTTTCTCTTTTGCATGTGAAGAGCTAGGCTGGTTCTCGCTGTTTCTCTCACCGGTCCATCGTCGCTGTTTAGCACTGCTAGCCAAAACGACACTTTCTTAGCGTGGTACATTGTCTTTGGTTTCAGCAAGCCTAGGCCTCCTTTGCTCTTGGGCGTGAACATTTGGCTTCTTGTGGAAGATGAGTTGAGCTTGAGATGGTCACGTGCAAAATCGACGATCTCATCTTCCAATTCTTTGAGGAATTTTTCTGTCATCCACATGTTGCTGTAAAAAGAATTCAGTTTGGATGATGCCATGACGTTGACAGCCTCGATCTTTTTGTTGACGGGAAGTGGTGACATCGAGATCATGTGCAGTGTCGATGTGAATTCTGCCTTTATTTCCTCCAATTGCTTCTTTCCTGCTGTGCCAGCCAGGTTGACATGAAATCCAAGGTACGGGTACGCTTGATCTTTTCCGTATTTTGGTAATAGACTTCCTTGGATCACCAGGTCCACTCCTAGAGTTTTGTCCTTTTTAGCCCAGTTGTTTCCCGATCGCTGACCATGAAGTACCGCACATTGCGCGTGCTTGGCTTGCATACCAGTGTGGTTTAGGTATTCCTCAGTGATCTGAGCCATGTCTTTGATAACCTCGGGTTTGTGGGCCACAAAGCAGATGTCATCCATGTAGGCCTGACAAGGAGATACACTAGGCTGCCCATTGATTGTTAGTTCTATCCAACGGATCCATGGGTCCAGGGCTTGCACGAAGGCTATGGCGGACCATGGACATCCTTGGATGATGCCACGATGTCTTGTTATTCTCTCCGTCTTGCCGCCTCTGGTTTGTACCTCAAATGTCGAGTTTGTGTATTATGTCTTTGGTAAGGTCGACACTCTTTGCTGGGTTTCCAGCTCTTCCCATTGCCTCCAGCATGGTCCTGTGGTCCACGCTGCCATATGCATCTCTTATGTAAATAAAAACGGTGTATAACTGGGTGGACTGATGTTTGAAATCCTCGGTCATTGTTTTGAGACTAAATACATGTTCTTGCAGGCCGTTTCTTGGGAGAGATGCTTTTTGGAAGGGTGATAGTCTGCCTGAAGATAGTATCCACGGTAGCATTCTGCTTTGTATCATACATACATACATACATACATACATACATACATACATACATACATACATACATACATACATACATACATACATACATACATACATACATACATACATACATACATACATACATACATACATACATACATACATACATACATACATACATACTACAGACATACTACAGACATACATACATACATACATACATACATACATACATACATACATACATACATACATACATACATACATACATACATACATACATACATACATACATACATACATACATACATACATACATACATACATACATACATACATACATACATACATACATACATACATACATACATACATACATACATACATACATACATACATACATACATACATACATACATACATACATACATACATACATACATACATACATACATACATACATACATACATACATACATACATACTACATACATACATACATACATACATACATACATACATACATACTACATACATACATACATACATACATACATACATACATACAATACATACATACATACATACATACATACATACATACATACATACATACTACTACATACATACATACATACATACATACATACATACATACATACATACATACATACATACATACATACATACATACATACATACATACATACATACATACATACATACATACATACATACATACATACATACATACATACATACATACATACATACATACATACATCATACATACATACATACATACATACATACATACATACATACATACATACATACATACATACATACATACATACATACATACATACATACATACATACATACATACATACATACATACATACATACATACATACATACATACATACATACATATACACACATACATCACACACGCATATCATCATCATGATCATGATCATCATCATCATCATCATCATCATCATCATCATCATCATCATCATCATCATCATCATCATCATCACCTGTATAGCGTTGATTCCTATTCCTACTGAGTCACTCGTTGTGCATACATATCGGGAGGCACTATACTATAAATTGAGGTGAAAAGATGTGTTTTTAGTTGTTTTCTAAACGCATCCAGCTTTGGACGTGATTGCAGTTTATCGGGTAGGACATACCAGACAAGAGGCCCAGCATAGAAAAATGCCCCTTGTCCAAATCTGCACTTGGCTGCTTTCTGCTGCTGCAGCAGGAAAGCTGAAGGAGACCGTAGAGATCTGGGGGTTTCAGACTGTGGCGCAATGTGCTGGAGATGCATCTGGCCCAAAACATTCAAAGTGTTGTAGGCCATTACGGCCAGTTGGAAACTGACTCTGACACAAGGAGAGAGTGGAGGGATTTCAACACTGCGGGGATGTGTTCTCGCTCGATCTCTACTCCTTGTGACGGAGGGATTTCAACACTGCGGGGATGTGTTCTCGCTCGATCTCTACTTGTGATGGAGGGATTTCAACACTGCGGGGATGTGTTCTCGCTCTCTACTCCTTGTGATGGAGGGATTTCAACACTGCGGGGATGTGTTCTCGCTCTCTACTCCTTGTGATGGAGGGATTTCAACACTGGGGGGATGTGTTCTCGCTCTCTACTCCTTGTCATGGAGGGATTTCAACACTGCGGGGATGTGTTCTCGCTCGATCTCTACTCCTTGTGATGGAGGGATTTCAACACTGCGGGGATGTGTTCTCGCTCGATCTCTACTCCTTGTGATGGAGGGATTTCAACACTGCGGGGATGTGTTCTCGCTCTCTACTCCTTGTGATGGAGGGATTTCAACACTGCGGGGATGTGTTCTAGCTCGATCTCTACTTCTTGTGATGGAGGGATTTCAACACTGCGGGGACGTGTTCTCGCTCGATCTCTACTTCTTGTGATGGAGGGATTTCAACACTGCGGGGATGTGTTCTCGTTCTCTACTCCTTGTGATGACTCTGGCGGCCGCATTCTGCAACTTCCGTGGTTGTGTCGTCAGATTTTGAGAGTTTACCGCCAGATGAGTTGCGGTAGTCTAAGGGGGACACTATAGAAGCAGAATCCAGACGTTGGGCAGTCTTTATGTTCATAAGATGCCTCGACTTGGCACATTCGCGGAGTGGACATGATATGGTGGGATATGTCTGTCATTGAGTCCAATATAATGCCAAAATCTTTCACGAACTGTGCGATGGGGATCATGTCATCATCCACGATAATATCTAATATACAGAGAGAGAGAGAGAGAGAGAGAGAGAGAGAGAGAGAGAGAGACAGACAGACAGACAGACAGACAGACAGACAGACAGAGACAGACAGACAGACAGACAGACAGACAGACAGACAGACAGAGAGAGAGAGAGAGAGAGAGAGAGAGAGAGAGAGAGACAGAGAGACAGAGACAGAGACAGAGAGAGAGAGAGATAGAGAGAGAGAGAGAGAGACAGACAGACAGACAGACAGACAGACAGACAGACAGACAGACAGACAGACAGACAGAGACAGACAGACAGACAGACAGACAGACAGACAGACAGACAGACAGACAGACAGACAGACAGACAGACAGACAGACAGACAGACAGACAGACAGACAGACAGACAGACAGACAGACAGACAGACAGACAGACAGACAGACAGACAGACAGACAGACAGACAGACAGACAGACAGACAGACAGACAGACAGACAGACAGACAGACAGACAGACAGACAGACAGACAGACAGACAGAGAGAGAGAGAGAGAGAGAGAGAGAGAGAGAGATGCGGGGTCTCTACTGGAATGTTTGTATTTTATCAGCGGACAAGGGGTCGACATGGATTGAGTTTTCACTCGCGGACGGCATCAAGAAGTTCGCATCTGTAGAGGCACAGAGGCACGGGAGAGTCAGTCACCCCAAGATAACGGAAATGGTCTCCCTACACTCTGTGGCCTCAAAGACTAACCATAAGCGATTGACCAACGCCCCAAACGGTCAGTGTCCCGCTGTCCTCCCACTTTGTTTGTCTCGCCCGATCTCCTAGTGGTTGCGCTGTCTTTGGTCAGTGTGTGTCTCTAGTCTGTGTGTGTCTGTGGTCAGTGTGTGTCTCTAGTCTGTGTATGTCTGTGGTCAGTGTGTCTGTGGTCAGTGAGTCCCTGGTCTGTTTGTCTGTTGTCTGTGTATGTCTATGGTCAGTGTGTGTCTCTAGTCTGTGTGTGTCTGTGGTCAGTGAGTCCCTGGTCTGTTTGTCTGTTGTCTGTGTATGTCTATGGTCAGTGTGTGTCTCTAGTCTGTGTGTGTCTGTGGTCAGTGAGTCCCTGGTCTGTTTGTCTATTGTCTGTGAATGTCTATGGTCAGTGTGTGTCTCTAGTCTGTGTGTGTCTGTGGTCAGTGAGTCTCTGGTCTGTGTGTGTCTGTTGTCTGTGTGTGTCTGTGGTCAGTGAGTTCCTGGTCTGTTTGTCTGTTGTCTGTGTGTGTCTCTAGTCTGTGTGTGTCTGTGGTCAGTGTGTGTCTCTAGTCTGTGTGTGTCTGTGGTCAGTGTGTGTCTCTATTCTGTGTGTGTCTGTGGTCAGTGTGTGTCTCTAGTCTGTGTGTGTCTGTGATCAGTGAGTCCCTGGTCTGTTTGTCTGTTGTCTGTGTATGTCTATGGTCAGTGTGTGTCTGTTGTCTGTGTGTGTCTGTGGTCAGTGAGTCCCTGGTCTGTTTGTCTGTTGTCTGTGTATGTCTATGGTCAGTGTGTGTCTCTAGTCTGTGTGTGTCTGTGGTCAGTGAGTCCCTGGTCTGTTTGTCTGTTGTCTGTGTATGTCTATGGTCAGTGTGTGTCTGTTGTCTGTGTGTGTCTGTGGTCAGTGAGTCCCTGGTCTGTTTGTCTGTTGTCTGTGTATGTCTATGGTCTGTGTGTGTCTGTTGTCTGTGTGTGTCTGTTGCTTGTGTGTGTCTGTTGTCTGTGTGTCTCTGTTGTCTGTGTGTGTCTGTTCTCTGTGTGTGCCGGTTGTCTGTGTGTGTCTGTGGTCAGCGTGTCTGTTGTCTGTGTGTGTCTAGCTGTGGTCAGTGAGTCTCTGGTCTGTGTGTGTGTGTTGTCTGTGTGTGTCCGTGGTCAGTGTGTATGTTGTCTGTGTGTGTGTGTGTTGTCTGTGTGTGTCTGTGGTCAGTGAGTCTCTGGTCTGTGTGTATCTGTTGTCTGTGTCTGTCTGTTGTCTGTGTGTATCTGTGGTCAGTGAGTCTCTGGTCTGTGTGTGTCTGTTGTCTGTGTGTGTCTGTGGTCAGTCAGTCTCTGGTCTGTGTCTGTCTGTTATCTGTGTGTGTCTGTGGTCAGTGTGTCTGTTGTCTGTGTGTGTCTGTGGTCAGTGAGTCTCTGGTCTGAGTGTGTCTGTTGCCTGTGTGTGTCCATGGTCAGTGTGTCTGTTGTCTGTGTGTGTCTGTTGTCTGTGTGTGTCTGTTGTCTGTGTGTGTCTGTGGTCAGTGAGTCTCTGGTCTGTGTGTGTCTGTTGTCTGTGTGTGTCTGTTGTCTGTGTGTATCTGTGGTCAGTGAGTCTCTGGTCTGTGTGTGTCTGTTGTCTGTGTGTGTCTGTGGTCAGTGAGTCTCTGGTCTGTGTGTGTCTGTTGTCTGTGTGTGTGTCTGTGGTCAGTGAGTCTCTGGTCTGTGTGTGTCTGTTGTCTGTGTGTGTCTGTGGTCAGTGTGTCTGTTGTCTGTGTGTGTCTGTTGTCTGTGTGTATCTGTGGTCAGTGAGTCTCTGGTCTGTGTGTGTCTGTTGTCTGTGTGTGTCCGTGGTCAGTGTGTCTGTTGTCTGTGTGTGTCTGTTGTCTGTGTGTGTCTGGTGTCTGTGTGTATCTGTGGTCAGTGAGTCTCTGGTCTGTGTGTGTCTGTGGTCAGGGTGTGTCTGTGGTCAGTGAGTCTCTGGTCTGTGTGTGTCTGTTGTCTGTGTGTGTCTGTGGTCAGTGAGTCTCTGGTCTGTGTGTGTCTGTTGTCTGTGTGTGTCTGTTGTCTGTGTGTATCTGTGGTCAGTGAGTCTCTGGTCTGTGTGTGTCTGTTGTCTGTGTGTGTCTGTTGTCTGTATGTATCTGTGGTCAGTGAGTCTCTGGTCTGTGTGTGTCTGTTGTCTGTGTGTGTCCGTGGTCAGTGTGTCTGTTGTCTGTGTGAGTCTGTTGTCTGTGTGTGTCTGTTGTCTGTGTGTGTCTGTTGTCTGTGTGTGTCTGTGGTCAGTGTGTCTGTGGTCAGTGTGTCTGTGGTCAGTGTGTCTGTTGTCTGTGTGTGTCTGTGGTCAGTGTGTCTCTGGTCTGTGTGTGTCTGTTGTCTGGGTGTGTTTGTTGTCTGTGTGTCTGTGGTCAGTGTGTCTGTTGTCTGTGTGTGTCTGTGGTCAGTGTGTGTCTGTGGTCAGTGTGTCTGTGGTCAGTGTGTCTGTTGTCTGTGTGTATCTGTGGTCAGTGTGTCTGTTGTCTGTGTGTGTCTGTTGTCTGTGTGTATCTGTGGTCAGTGTATCTCTGGTCTGTGTGTGTCTGTTGTCTGTGTGTGTCTGTTGTCTGTGTGTGTCTGTTGTCTGTGTGTGTCTGTTGTCTGTGTGTATCTGTGGTCAGTGTATCTCTGGTCTGTGTGTGTCTGTTGTCTGTGTGTGTCTGTTGTCTGTGTGTGTCTGTGGTCAGTGTGTCTGTGGTCAGTGTCTCTGTTGTCTGTGTGTATCTGTGGTCAGTGAGTCTCTGGTCTGTGTGTGTCGGTTGTCTGTGTGTATCTGTGGTAGTGAGTCTCTGGTCTGTGTGTGTCTGTTGTCTGTGTGTGTCTGTGGTCAGTGTGTCTGTTGTCTGTGTGTGTCTGTTGTCTGTGGGTATCTGTGGTCAGTGAGTCTCTGGTCTGTGTGTGTCTGTTGTCTGTGTGTGTCCGTGGTCGGTGTGTCTGTTGTCTGTGTGTGTCTGTGGTCAGTGAGTCTCTGGTCTGTGTGTGTCTGTTGTCTGTGTGTGTCTGTTGTCTGTGTGTATCTTTGGTCAGTGAGTCTCTGGTCTGTGTGTGTCTGTTGTCTGTGTGTATCTGTTGTCTGTGTGCGTCTGTGGTCAGTGTGTCTGTTGTCTGTGTGTGTCTGTTTTCTGTGTGTGTCTGTTGTCTGTGTGTGTCTGCGGTCAGTGTGTCTGTTATCTGTGTGTGTCTGTGGTCAGTGTGTCTCTGGTCTGTGTGTGTCTGTTGTCTGTGTGTGTCTCTGGTCAGTGTGTCTGTGGTCAGTTTGTCTCTCTGTGGTGAGTGTGTGTCTCTGTGTGGTCAGTGTGTGTTTATGTGGTCAGTGTCTGTCTTTATGTGTTCAGATAGTGTCTCCCTGTTGTCAGTGTGTGTCTCCCTGTTGTCAGTATGTGTCTCCCTGTTGTCAGTGTGTGTCTCCCTGTTCTCAGTGTTTGTCCTGTGAGGTCAGTGTGTGTCTGTATGAGGTCGTGTGTGTCTCTCTGTGGTCAGTGTCTGTCTCCCTGTTGTCAGGGTGTCTGTGGTCAGTGTGTGTCTCTGTGTGGTCAGTGTGTGTCTCCCTGTTGTCAGTGTGTGTCTCTGTGTGGTCAGTGTCTGTCTCTATGTGGTCAGTGTGTGTCTCCCTGTTGTCAGTGTGTGTCTCTATGTGGTCAGTGTCTGTCTCTAGGTGGTCAGTGTCTGTCTCTCTGAGGTCAGAGTGTGTCTCCCTGTTGTCAGTGTGTGACTGTAGTCAGTGTGTGTCTCTCTGTGGTCAATGTATGTCTCTCTATGGGCAGTGTGTGTCTCTGTGTGGTCAATGTGTGTCTCTATCATCTATGTGGTCAGTGTCTGTCTCTAGTGTGTGTCTCTCTGTAGGTCTCCCTGTTGTCAGGGTGTCTGTGGTCAGTGTGTGTCTCTGTGTGGTCAGTGTGTGTCTCCCTGTTGTCAGTGTGTGTCTCTGTGTGGTCAGTGTGTGTCTCCCTGTTGTCAGTGTGTGTCTCTATGTGGTCAGTGTCTGTCTCTAGGTGGTCAGTGTCTGTCTCTCTGTGGTCAGAGTGTGTCTCCCTGTTGTCAGTGTGTGACTGTAGTCAGTGTGTGTCTCTCTGTGGTCAATGTATGTCTCTCTATGGGCAGTGTGTGGCTCTGTGTGGTCAATGTGTGTCTCTATGCGGTCAGTGTCTGTCTCTAGTGTGTGTCTCTCTGTAGGCAGTGTGTGTCTCTCTGTGATCAGTGTGTGTCTCCCTGTGGTCAGTGTGTGTCTCTGTGTGCTCAGTGTGTGTCTCTGTGTGGTCAGTGTGTGTCTCTATGAGGTCAGTGTCTGTCTCTATGGGGTCAGTGTGTATTTCTGTTGTCAGGGTGTCTGTGGTCAGTATGTGTCTCTCTGTGATCAGTGTGTGTCTCCCTGTGGTCAGTGTGTGTCTGTGGTCAGTGTGCGTCTCTCTGTGGTCAGTGTGTGTCTGTGGTCAGTGTCGGTCTCTATGTGGTCAGTGTGTCTTCCTGTTGTCAGTGTGTGTCTCTGGGTGGTCAGTGTATGTCTCTCTGTGGGCAGTGTGTGTCTCTGGGTGGTCAGTGTCTGTCTCTCTGTGGTCTGTCTCTGTCTCTATGTGGTCAGTGTCTGTCTTTATGTGGTCAGTGTGTGTCTCCCTGTTGTTAGTGTGTGTCTCTGTGTGGTCAGTATGTGTGTCTCTGTGTTCAGTGTGTGTCCCTCTGTTGTTAATGTGTGTCTCTCTGTTGTTAGTGTGTGTCTCTCTGTGGTCAGTGTGTGTCTCCCTATTGTTAGTGTGTGTCTCTGTGTGGTCAGTATGTGTGTCTCTGTGTTCAGTATGTGTCCCTCTGTTGTTAATGTGTGTCTCTCTGTGGTCAGTGTGTGTCCCTCTGTTGTTAGTGTGTGTCTCTCTGTTGTTAGTGTGTGTTTCTGTGTGGGCAGTGTGTGTCTCTGTGTTCAGTGTGTCTCTGTGTTCAGTGTGTGTCTCTCTGTTGTCAGTGTGTGTGTCTCTATGTTGTCAGTGTGGGTATCTGGTCAGTGTGTGTCTCTCACTGATCAGTGTATGTCTCTTGTCAGTGTGTAACTCCCTGTGGTCAGTGTGTATCTCCCTGTGGGCAGAGTGTGTCCTTGGGCAGTGTATGTCTTTCTTTGTGTGTGTGTGTGTGTGGGGGGGGGGGGGGGTGTGTGTGTGTGTGTGTGTGTCAGTGTTATGCGTGCGTGTGTTCGTGTGATACTAGTAACAGAGTGATGGCAGCAATGAGGTGATACTTGTGACGGAAAGATGGCAGTAATGAGGGGATACTTGTGACGGAGTATTGGCAGCAATGAAGTGATACTTGTGACGGAGTGATGGCAGTAATGAGATAATGCTAGTGACCAAGTGATGGCAGCAATGAAGTGGTACTAGTGACGGAGTGATGGCAGTAATGAGATAATGCTAGTGACAAAGTGATGGCAGCAATGAGGGGATACTAGTGACGGAGTGATGGCAGTAATGAGATAATGCTAGTGACAAAGTGATGGCAGCAATGAGGGGATACTAGTGACGGAGTGATGGCAGTAATGAGATAATGCTAGTGACAAAGTGATGGCAGCAATGAGGGGATACTAGTGACGGAGTGATGGCAGTAATGAGCGGATGCTAGTGACGGAGTGATGGCAGTAATGAAGTGGTACTAGTGACAAATTAATGGCAGTAAGTAGGGGATACTAGTGACGGAGTGATGGCAGTAAGTAGGGGATACTAGTGACGGAGTGATGGCAGCAATGAGGTGATACTAGTGACAAAGTAATGGCAGTAATGAGGTGATACTAGTGACGGAGTGATGGCAGTAATGAAGTGATACTAGTGACGAAATGATGACAACAACGAGGAGATACTAGTGACGGAGTGATGGCAGTAATGAGGGGATACTAGTGACAGAGCGATGCCAGTAATGAGGGGATACTAGTGACGGAGTGATGGCAGTAATGAAGTGATACTAGTGACGGAGTGATGGCAGTAATGAGGGGATACTAGTGACGGAGTGATGGCAGTAATGAAGTGATACTAGTGACGGAGTGATGGCAGTAATGAGGGGATACTAGTGACGGATTGATGGCAGTAATGAAGTGATACTAGTGACGGAGTGATGGCAGTAATGAGGGGATACTAGTGACGGATTGATGGCAGTAATGAAGTGATACTGTACTAGTGACGGTGTGATGGCAGTAATGAGGTGAGACTAGTGACGGAGTGATGGCAGCAATGAAGTGGTACCAGTGACGGAGTGATGGCAGTAATGAGGTGAGACTAGTGACGGAGTGATGGCAGTAATGAAGTAATACTAGTGACGGAGTGAAGGCAGTAATGAGGTGATACTAGTGACAGAGTGATGGCAGCAATGAGGGGATACTAGTGACGGAGCGATGCCAGTAATGAGGGGATACTAGTGACGGAGTGATGGCAGTAATGAAGTGGTACTAGTGACGGAGTGATGGCAGTAATGAAGTGATACTAGTGACAGAGGGATGGCAGTAATGAGGGGATACTAGTGACGGAGTGATGGCAGTAATGAGGTTGATGCTAGTGACGGAGTGATGGCAGTAAGGAAGTAATACTAGTGACAAAGTAATGGCAGTAATGAGGAGATACTAGTGACGGAGTGATGGCAGTAATGAGGGGATACTAGTGACGGAGTGATGGCAGTAATGAAGTGATACTAGTGACGGAGTGATGGCAGTAATGAGGGGATACTAGTGACGGAGTGATGGCAGTAATGAAGTGGTACTAGTGACGGAGTGATGGCAGTAATGAGGGAATACTAGTGACGGAGTGATGGCAGTAATGAAGTGATACTAGTGGAGGAGTGATGGCAGTAATGAGGGGATACTAGTGGAGGAGTGATGGCAGCAATGAGGTGATACTAGTGACGGAGTGATGGCAGTAATGAAGTGATACTAGAGGAGGAGCGATGGCAGTAATGAGGGGATACTAGTGGAGGAGTGATGGCAGCAATGAGGTGATACAAGTGACGGAGTGATGGCAGTAATGAGGAGATACTAGTGACGGAGTGATGGCAGTAATGAGGTGAGACTAGTGACGGAGTGATGGCGGTAATGAAGTGAGACTAGTGACGGAGTGATGGCAGTAATGAGGTGATACTAGTGACAGATTGATGGCAGCAATGAGGGGATACTAGTGACGGAGTGATGGCAGTAATGAGGTTGATGCTAGTGACGGAGTGATGCCAGTAATGAGGGGATATTAGTGACGGAGTGATGGCAGTAATGAAGTGGTACTAGTGACGGAGTGATGGCAGTAATGAGGGGATACTAGTGACGGAGTGATGGCAGTAATTAAGTGGTACTTGTGACGGAGTGATGGCAGTAATGAGGGGATACTAGTGACGGAGTGATGGCAGTAATTAAGTGGTACTTGTGACGGAGTGATGGCAGTAATGAGGGGATACTTGTGACGGAGTGATGGCAGTAATGAGGGGATACTAGTGACGGAGTGATGGCAGTAATGAGGGGATACTAGTGACGGAGTGATGGCAGTAATGAGGTTGATGCTAGTGACGGAGTGATGGCAGTAATGAAGTGATACTAGTGACAAAGTAATGGCAGTAATGAGGAGATACTAGTGACGGAGTGATGGCAGTAATGAGGGGATACTAGTGACGGAGTGATGGCAGTAATGAAGTGGTACTTGTGACGGAGTGATGGCAGTAATGAGGGGATACTAGTGACGGAGTGATGGCAGTAATGAAGTGGTACTTGTGACGGAGTGATGGCAGTAATGAGGGGATACTTGTGACGGAGTGATGGCAGTAATGAGGGGATACTAGTGACGGAGTGATGGCAGTAATGAGGGGATACTAGTGACGGAGTGATGGCAGTAATGAGATAATGCTAGTGACGGAGTGATGGCAGCAATGAGGGGATACTAGTGACGGAGTGATGGCAGTAATGAGATAATGCTAGTGACAAAGTGATGGCAGCAATGAGGGGATACTAGTGACGGAGTGATGGCAGTAATGAAGTGATACTAGTGACGGAGTGATGGCAGTAATAAGGGGATACTAGTGACGGAGTGATGGCAGTAATAGGGATACTAGTGACGGAGTGATGGCAGTAATGAAGTGGTACTAGTGACGGAGTGATGGCAGTAATGAGGGATACTAGTGACGGAGTGATGGCAGTAATGAGAGGATACTAGTGACGGAGTGATGGCAGTAATGAGGGGATACTAGTGACGGAGTGATGGCAGTAATGAGGGGATACTAGTGACGGAGTGATGGCAGTAATGAGGTGATACTAGTGACGGAGTGATGGCAGTAATGAGGGGATACTAGTGACGGAGTGATGGCAGTAATGAAGTGATACTAGTGACGGAGTGATGGCAGTAATGAGGTGATACTAGTGACGGAGTGATGGCAGTAATGAGGTGATACTAGTGACGGAGTGATGGCAGTAATGAGGGGATACTAGTGACGGAGTGATGGCAGTAATGAGGGGATACTAGTGACGGAGTGATGGCAGTAATGAGGGGATACTAGTGACGGAGTGATGGCAGTAATGAGGGGATACTAGTGACGGAGTGATGGCAGTAATGAGGTGATACTAGTGACGGAGTGATGGCAGTAATGAGGTGATACTAGTGACGGAGTGATGGCAGTAATGAAGTGATACTAGTGACGGAGTGATGGCAACAATGAGGAGATACTAGTGACGGAGTGATGGCAGTAATGAGGGGATACTAGTGACGGAGTGATGGCAGTAATGAAGTGGTACTAGTGACGGAGTGATGGCAGTAATGAGGGGATACTAGTGACGGAGTGATGGCAGTAATGAAGTGGTACTTGTGACGGAGTGATGGCAGTAATGAGGGGATACTTGTGACGGAGTGATGGCAGTAATGAGGGGATACTAGTGACGGAGTGATGGCAGTAATGAGGGGATACTAGTGACGGAGTGATGGCAGTAATGAGATAATGCTAGTGACGGAGTGATGGCAGCAATGAGGGGATACTAGTGACGGAGTGATGGCAGTAATGAGATAATGCTAGTGACAAAGTGATGGCAGCAATGAGGGGATACTAGTGACGGAGTGATGGCAGTAATGAAGTGATACTAGTGACGGAGTGATGGCAGTAATAAGGGGATACTAGTGACGGAGTGATGGCAGTAATAAGGGGATACTAGTGACGGAGTGATGGCAGTAATGAAGTGGTACTAGTGACGGAGTGATGGCAGTAATGAGGGGATACTAGTGGCGGAGCGATGACAGTAATGAGAGGATACTAGTGACGGAGTGATGGCAGTAATGAGGGGATACTAGTGACGGAGTGATGGCAGTAATGAGGGGATACTAGTGGCGGAGCGATGGCAGCAATGAGGTGATACTAGTGACGGAGTGATGGCAGTAATGAGGGGATACTAGTGACGGAGTGATGGCAGTAATGAAGTGATACTAGTGACGGAGTGATGGCAGTAATGAGGTGATACTAGTGACGGAGTGATGGCAGTAATGAAGTGGTACTAGTGACGGAGTGATGGCAGTAATGAGGTTGATGCTAGTGACGGAGTGATGGCAGTAATGAGGGGATACTAGTGACGGAGTGATGGCAGTAATGAGGTTGATGCTAGTGACGGAGTGATGGCAGTAATGAGGGGATACTAGTGACGGAGTGATGGCAGTAATTAAGTGGTACTTGTGACGGAGTGATGACAGTAATGAGGGGATACTTGTGACGGAGTGATGGCAGTAATGAGGGGATACTAGTGACGGAGTGATGGCAGTAATGAGGTGATACTAGTGACGGAGTGATGGCAGTAATGAGGTTGATGCTAGTGACGGAGTGATGGCAGTACTGAAGTGATACTAGTGACAAAGTAATGTCAGTAATGAGGAGATACTAGTGACGGAGTGATGGCAGTAATGAGGGGATACTAGTGACGGAGTGATGGCAGTAATGAAGTGGTACTTGTGACGGAGTGATGGCAGTAATGAGGGGATACTAGTGACGGAGTGATGGCAGTAATGAAGTGGTACTTGTGACGGAGTGATGGCAGTAATGAGGGGATACTTGTGACGGAGTGATGGCAGTAATGAGGGGATACTAGTGACGGAGTGATGGCAGTAATGAGGGGATACTAGTGACGGAGTGATGGCAGTAATGAGATAATGCTAGTGACGGAGTGATGGCAGCAATGAGGGGATACTAGTGACGGAGTGATGGCAGTAATGAGATAATGCTAGTGACAAAGTGATGGCAGCAATGAGGGGATACTAGTGACGGAGTGATGGCAGTAATGAAGTGATACTAGTGACGGAGTGATGGCAGTAATAAGGGGATACTAGTGACGGAGTGATGGCAGTAATAAGGGGATACTAGTGACGGAGTGATGGCAGTAATGAAGTGGTACTAGTGACGGAGTGATGGCAGTAATGAGGTGATACTAGTGACGGAGCGATGGCAGTAATGAGGGGATACTAGTGGCGGAGCGATGACAGTAATGAGAGGATACTAGTGACGGAGTGATGGCAGTAATGAGGGGATACTAGTGACGGAGTGATGGCAGTAATGAGGGGATACTAGTGGCGGAGCGATGGCAGCAATGAGGTGATACTAGTGACGGAGTGATGGCAGTAATGAGGGGATACTAGTGACGGAGTGATGGCAGTAATGAAGTGATACTAGTGACGGAGTGATGGCAGTAATGAGGTGATACTAGTGACGGAGTGATGGCAGTAATGAAGTGGTACTAGTGACGGATTGATGGCAGCAATGAGGTTGATGCTAGTGACGGAGTGATGGCAGTAATGAGGGGATACTAGTGACGGAGTGATGGCAGTAATGAGGTTGATGCTAGTGACGGAGTGATGGCAGTAATGAGGGGATACTAGTGACGGAGTGATGACAACAATGAGGGGATACTAGTGACGGAGTGATGGCAGTAATGAGGGGATACTAGTGACGGAGTGATGGCAGTAATGAAGTGATACTAGTGACGGAGTGATGGCAGTAATGAAGTGATACTAGTGACGGAGTGATGGCAGCAATGAGGTGATACTAGTGACAGAGTGATGGCAGTAATGAGGGGATACTAGTGACGGAGTGATAGCAGTAATGAGGGGATACTAGTGACGGAGTGATGGCAGTAATGAAGTGATACTAGTGACGGAGTGATGGCAGTAATGAAGTGATACTAGTGACGGAGTGATGGCAGTAATAAGGGGATACTAGTGACGGAGTGATGGCATCAATGAGGTAATACTAGTGACGGAGTGATGGCAGTAATGAAGTGATACTAGTGACGGAGCGATGGCAGTAATGAGGGGATACTAGTGGAGGAGTGATGGCAGCAATGAGGTGATACTAGTGACGGAATGATGGCAGTAATGAGGAGATACTAGTGACGGAGTGATGGCAGTAATGAGGGGAAACTAGTGACGGATTGATGGCAGTAATGAAGTGATACTAGTGACGGAGTGATGGCAGTAATGAAGTGATACTAGTGACGGAGTGATGGCAGTAATGAGGGGATACTAGTGACGGATTGATGGCAGTAATGAAGTGAGACTAGTGACGGAGTGATGGCAGTAATGAAGTGATACTAGTGGAGGAGTGATGGCAGTAATGAGGGGATACTAGTGACGGAGTGATGGCAGTAATGAGGGGATACTAGTGACGGAGTGATGGCAGTAATGAGGGGATACTAGTGGCTGAGCGATGGCAGCAATGAGGTGATACTAGTGACGGAGTGATGGCAGTAATGAGGGGATACTAGTGACGGAGTGATGGCAGTAATGAGAGGATACTAGTGACGGAGCGATGACAACAATGAGGGGATACTAGTGACGGAGCGATGGCAGTAATGAGGGGATACTAGTGACGGAGTGATGGCAGTAATGAGGGGATACTAGTGACGGAGTGATGGCAGTAATGAGGGGATACAAGTGACGGAGGGATGACAACAATGAGGGGATACTAGTGACGGAGTGATGGCAGTAATGAGGGGATACTAGTGACGGAGGGATGACAACAATGAGGGGATACTAGTGACGGAGTGATGGCAGTAATGAGGGGATACTAGTGACGGAGTGATGGCAGTAATGAGGGGATACAAGTGACGGAGGGATGACAACAATGAGGAGATACTAGTGACGGAGTGATGGCAGTAATGAGGGGATACTAGTGACGGAGTGATTGCAGTAATGAGGGGATACTAGTGACGGAGTGATGGCAGTAATGAAGTGATACTAGTGACGGAGTGATGGCAGTAATGAAGTGAGACTAGTGACGGAGTGATGGCAGTAATGAAGTGATACTAGTGACGGAGTGATGGCAGTAATGAAGTGGTACTAGTGACGGAGTGATGGCAGTAATGAAGTGATACTAGTGACGGAGTGATGGCAGTAATGAAGTGATACTAGTGACGGAGCGATGCCAGTAATGAGGGGATACTAGTGACGGAGTGATGACAACAATGAGGTTATACTAGTGACCAAGTGAAGGCAGCAATGAGGTGATACTAGTGACGGAGTGATTGCAGCAATAAGGTGATACTAACGACGGTTAATACTAGTGACAGAGTGATGCCAGTAATGAGGCAATACTAGCGACGGAGTGATGCAGCAATGAAGTGATACTTGTGACGGAGTGAGGCTGTAATCAGGTGATACTAGTGACGGAGGGATGGCAGCAATAAGGTGATACTCATGACGGCAGTAATGAGGGGATGTTACTGACAAGTGACGGCAGCAGTGGGGGGATGCTAGTGATGTAGTAATGTCAACAGTACAAGTGATTGAATAATTATAGAAATGGGTGACACAAGTGTCGGAGTGATAGCAGTAATGAGTTATACAATTGACAGATGATACTAGTGATAGTGTTTGCCAGTATTGGGGTTATACGTAGTGTACTAGTGATAGAGTGATAGCAGTAATGGGCCGATATTTGTGAATGGTGATGACAGTGATATGGCGATGACAGTAAAAGGGGGATACTAGTGACGGACGATACTAGTGACGGAGTGATGCCAGTAATGAGGGCGAACTAGTGACTGGTGATGGCAGCAATGAGGTGATAATAGTGACGGAGTGATAGCAGTAATGGGCGGTATTAGTGACGGCTGATGACAGTGGTATGACGATGGCAGTAAAAGGGTGATACTAGTGACGGACGATACTGGTGACGGAGTAATCGCAGAAAAGGTGTAATAGAAGTGACGGAGTGCTGGCAGTAATGGCATAATACAAGTGATGGGTGATACTAGCGACGGAGTGAGAGCAGTAATGGATGGTATTGGTAAAGGGGTGATATTAGTGATGAATAATAGCAGTAATGGTGGAGGGCGATACTAAGGATGAAGTGATGGCAGTAATGAGGTGATACTCATGACCGAGTGATGGCAGTAATGGTACAATACTAGTGACGGGTGATACTTGTGACGGATTGAGAGCAGTAATGGAGTGATACCAGTGACGATCGATACTAAGGATGGAGTGATGGCAGTAATGAGGCGATACTCATGACCGTGTGACGGCAGTAATGGTACAATACTAATGACGGGTGATACTTGTGACGGATTGAGAGCAGTAATGGTATAATATAGTGACGGATGAGATTGTGACGGAGTGATAACAGTCATTGAGTGATGCTGGTGACGGAGTGATAACAGTCATTGAGTGATGCTGGTGATGGAATGACAGCAGTATTGGGTGATACTAGTGACGCGTGATACTAGTGACTGATTGATTACAGTTGAGGGGTGATACTAGGAAAGAAGTCGATAGCAGTTAAGGGTTACACTAGTGACGGGTGATACTAGTGACGGGTGATGTCAGTGACAGGTGATGCTAGTGACAGGTGATGCTAGTGACAGGTGATGCTAGTGACAGGTGATACTAGTGACAGGTGATACTAGTGACAGGTGATGCTAGTGACAGGTGATACTAGTGACAGGTGATGCTAGTGACAGGTGATACTAGTGACAGGTGATGCTAGTGACAGGTGATGCTAGTGACAAGTGATGCTAGTGACAGGTGATGCTAGTGACAGGTGATGCTAGTGACAGGTGATGCTAGTGACAGGTGATGCTAGTGGCAGGTGATGCTAGTGGCAGGTGATGCTAGTGACAGGTGATGCTAGTGACAGGTGATACTAGTGACAGGTGATGCTAGTGACAGGTGATACTAGTGACAGGTGATACTAGTGACAGGTGATACTAGTGACAGGTGATACTAGTGACAGGTGATACTAGTGACGGGTGATGCTAGTGACAGGTGATGCTAGTGACGCGTGATACTAGTGACGGGTAATGCTAGTGACAGGCGATACTAGTGACGGGTGATGCTAGTGACAGGTGATGCTAGTGACGGGTGATGCTAGTGACGGGTGATGCTAGTGACGGGTGATACTAGTGACAAGTGATACTAGTGACAGGTGATGCTAGTGACAGGTGATACTAGTGACAGGTGATACTAGTGACAGGTGATGCTAGTGACGGGTGATGCTAGTGACAGGTGATACTAGTGACGGGTGATGCTAGTGACAGGTGATGCTAGTGACAGGTGATACTAGTGACGAGTAATGCTAGTGACAGGCAATACTAGTGACGGGTGATGCTAGTGACAGGTGATGCTAGTGACGGGTGATGCTAGTGACGGGTGATGCTAGTGACGGGTGATGCTAGTGACGGGTGATGCTAGTGACGGGTGATGCTAGTGACGGGTGATGCTAGTGACGGGTGATGCTAGTGACGGGTGATGCTAGTGACAGGTGGTGCTAGTGACAGGTGATGCTAGTGACAGATAATGCAAGTGACAGGTGATGCTAGTGACGGGTGGTGCTAGTGACGGGTGATACTAGTGACAGGAGATGCTAGTGACGGGTGATGCTAGTGACAGGTGATGCTAGTGACAGATGATGCTAGTGACAGATGATGCTAGTGACAGGTGATGCTAGTGACGGGTGATACTAGTGACAGGCGATACTAGTGACAATTGATACTAGTGACAGGTGATACTAGTGACAAGTGATACTAGTGACGGGTGATACTAGTGACAATTGATACTAGTGACAGGTGATACTAGTGACAATTGATACTAGTGACAGGTGATACTAGTGACAGGTGATGCTAGTGACAGGTGATACTAGTGACAGGTGATGCTAGTGACAGGTGATGCTAGTGACAGGTGATGCTAGTGTCAGGTGATGCTAGTGACAGGTGATGCTAGTGACAGGTGGTGCCAGTGAAGAAAGTGACGTGGGATTCCCACTCTTTCAGTGCCCGCCTCGAGCAAGCCGTCTCTCCCGGCTAAGCTGAGCACAGGCCCAATCGGCACGCCACCTGTCCGCCACACGTCCTCCTCAGTCGCACCGTGAGTTGCTTCCCCCCGCCCTTTTTTCTTCTGGTTCCTGCACTCTAGTACCTGGCCTCTGGTTCCTGACCTCTGGTTCCTGCCCTCTAGTGCCTGTCCTCTAGTGCCTGCCCTCTAGTGCCTGCCCTCTAGTGCCTGCCCTCTGGTTGCTGCCTCTAGTTTCTACCCTCTAGTGCCTGCCCTCTGGTTGCTGCCTCTAGTTTCTACCCTCTAGTGCCTGCCCTCTAGTGCCTGTCCTCTAGTGCCTGCCCTCTAGTGCCTGCCCTCTAGTGCCTGCCCTCTAGTGCCTGCCCTCTGGTTGCTGCCTCTAGTTTCTACCCTCTAGTGCCTGCCCTCTAGTGCCTGCCCTCTAGTGCCTGCCCTCTAGTGCCTGCCCTCTAGTGCCTGTCCTCTGGTTGCTGCCTCTAGTTTCTACCCTCTAGTGCCTGCCCTCTAGTGCCTGTCCTCTAGTGCCTGCCCTCTGGTTGCTGCCTCTAGTTTCTGCCCTCTAGTGCCTGTCCTCTAGTGCCTGCCCTCTAGTGCCTGCCCTCTAGTGCTTGCCCTCTGGTTGCTGCCTCTAGTTTCGGCCCTCGTGCCTGTCCTCTAGTGCCTGCCCTCTAGTGCCTGCCCTCTAGTGCCTGCCCTCTGGTTGCTGCCTCTAGTTTCTGCCCTCTAGTGCCTGCCCTCTACTTCCTGCCCTCTGGTTGCTGCCTCTAGTTTCTGCCCTCTAGTGCCTGCCCTCTACTTCCTGCCCTCTGGTTGCTGCCTCTAGTTCCGGCCCTCTAGTTCCTGTCCTCTGGTTGCTGCCTCTAGTTTCTGTCCTCTAGCTCCTGTCCGCTAGTGTCAGCCTCTAGTTCCTGCCCTTTCGTGTCTGCCTCTAGTTTCTACCCTCTAGTGCCTGCCCTCTAGTGCCTGCCCTTTCGTGTCTGCCTCTAGTTTCTACCCTCTAGTGCCTGCCCTCTAGTGCCTGCCCTCTAGTGCCTGCCCTCTGGTTGCTGCCTCTAGTTTCTGCCCTCTAGTGCCTGCCCTCTACTTCCTGCCCTCTGGTTGCTGCCTCTAGTTCCGGCCCTCTAGTTCCTGTCCTCTGGTTGCTGCCTCTAGTTTCTGTCCTCTAGCTCCTGTCCGCTAGTGTCAGCCTCTAGTTCCTGCCCTTTCGTGTCTGCCTCTAGGTTGCGCCCTCTAGTGTGTTTGAATATAATTTCTGCCCTTTAATGCCTGCGTCAAGTTTCTGCCCTCTGGTTGCTGCCTGTAGTTCTTGCCTCTAATTCTTGCCCTCTAGTTTCTGCTTTCTAATTCTTATTCTCTAGTTCCTACCCTTTAGTGTCTGCCACTAGTTCCTGCTCTCTAGTGTCTGTCTGTAGTTCCTGCTCTCTAGTGTCTGCCTGTAGTTCTTGCCCTCTAGTGTCTGCCTGTAGTTCCTGCCCTCTAGTGTCTGCCTGTAGTTCCTGCCCTCTAGTGTCTGCCTGTAGTTCCTGTCCTCTAGTGTCTGCCTGTAGTTCCTGCCCTCTAGTGTCTGCCTGTAGTTCCTGCCCTCTAGTGTCTGCCTGTAGTTCCTGCCCTCTAGTGTCTGCCTGTAGTTCCAGTTAGCTTGTATCTGCCTCTAGTTCCTATCCGCATGTGTCTACCTGTAGTTCCTGCCCTCTAGTGTCTGCCTCTAGTTCCTATCCGCTAGTGTCTGCCTCTAGTTCCTGTCTGCTAGCGTCTGCCTCTAGTTCCTGTTCGCTAGTGTCTGCCTCTAGTTCCTGTCTGCTAGTGTCTGCCTCTAGTTCCTGTCCGCATGTGTCTGCCTGAAGTTCCTGTCCGCATGTGTCTGCCTGTAGTTCCTGTCCGCATGTGTCTGCCTGTAGTTCCTGTCCGCATGTGTCTGTCTCTAGTTCCTTTCTGCTAGTGTCTGCCTCTAGTTCCTGCCTTCTAGTGTCTGCCTGTAGTTCCTGCCTTCTAGTGTCTGCCTGTAGTTCCTGCCCTCTAGTGTCTGCCTGTAGTTCCTGTCCGCATGTGTCTGCCTCTAGTTCCTGTCTGCTAGTGTCTGCTTCTAGTTCCTGTCCGCATGTGTCTGCCTCTAGTTTTTGTCTGCTAGTGTCTGCCTCTAGTCCCTGTCCGCAAGGTCGAGGCTTTCCAGAGACGTGCTGCCCGTTTCGTCTGCAACCGCTACCATAACACTTCAAGTGTCAGCCAGATGCTGGACTCCGTTGGATGGCAGTCCCTGGAGGAACGCAGGAAGCTTGCTCGCCTGTCGATGCTGTATAAGATCAAACACAGCATCGTGCACTGTCCTGGCATCAAGTCAAAGCTGGTTCCCCCACCACCACGCCAGCGACGATGTCATAGCCAGCAGTTCAGCCTCATCACCTGCCGAACGCAGTACCAGAGTGCAGCCTTCCTCCCCAGAACAATAAGGGACTGGAATGCCCTACCTCCAGCCGTGGTTGAGGCCAGCACTGTCGACGTGCCTCCTGCTAGGACGGGACCACTGTGACTCTTCCCCCCCACCTCCCCAGAATCCCCAACCTGTAAAAATTCACGTGCCAAAGTAATCACTATTGATGATCGTGGGCAGGAACGGAAAGAAGAAGAGAAGCATGTGTCTCCCCCTAGTTCCTGTCCGCTAGTGTCTGTCTCTAGTTCCTGTCTGCTAGTTTCTGTCTCTAGTTCCTGTCCGCATGTGTCTGCCTCTAGTTCCTGTCTGCTAGTGTCTGCCTCTAGTTCCTGTCCGCATGTGTCTGTCTCTAGTTTCTGTCTGCTAGTGTCTGTCTCTAGTTCCTGTCTGCTAGTGTCTGTCTCTAGTTCCTGTCAGCATGTGTCTGCCTCTAGTTCCTGTCTGCTAGTGTCTGCCTCTAGTTCCTGTCTGCTAGTGTCTGTCTCTAGTTCCTGTCCGCATGTGTCTGTCTGTAGTTCCTGTCTGCTAGTGTCTGTCTCTAGTTCCTGTCCGCATGTGTCTGCCTCTAGTTCCTGTCCGCATGTGTCTGCCTCTAGTTCCTGTCTGCTAGTGTCTGCCTCTAGTTCCTGTCCGCATGTGTCTGCCTCTAGTTCCTGTCTGCTAGTATCTGCCTCTAGTTCCTGCCCGCATGTGTCTGCCTCTAGTTCCTGCCCGCATGTGTCTGCCTCTAGTTCCTGTCCGCATGTGTCTGCCTCTAGTTCCTGTCCGCATGTGTCTGCCTCTAGTTCCTGCCCGCATGCGTCTGCCTCTAGTTCCTGTCCGCATGCGTCTGCCTCTAGTTCCTGTCCGCATGTGTCTGCCTCTAGTTCCTGTCTGCTAGTGTCTGCCTCTAGTTCCTGTCCGCATGTGTCTGCCTCTAGTTCCTGTCCGCATGTGTCTGCCTCTAGTTCCTGTCTGCCTCTAGTTCCTATCTGCTAGTGTCTGCCTCTAGTTCCTGTCCGCATGTGTCTGCCTCTAGTTCCTGTCTGCTAGTGTCTGCCTCTAGTTCTTGTCTGCTAGTATCTGCCTCTAGTTCCTGTCTGCTAGTGTCTGCCTCTAGTTCCTGTCTGCTAGTGTCTGCCTCTAGTTCCTGTCTGCTAGTGTCTGCCTCTAGTTCCTGTCCGCTTGTGTTGCCTCTAGTTCCTGTCTGCCTCTAGTTCCTGTCTGCTAGTGTCTGCCTCTAGTTCCTGTCTGCTAGTGTCTGCCTGTAGTTCCTGTCCGCATGTGTCTGCCTCTAGTTCCTGTCCGCATATGTCTGCCTCTAGTTCCTGTCTGCTAGTGTCTGCCTCTAGTTCCTGTCCACATGTGTCTGCCTCTAGTTCCTGTCTGCTAGTGTCTGCCTCTGGTTCCTGTCCGCATGTGTCCTCCTCTAGTTCCTGTCTGCTAGTGTCTGCCTCTAGTTCCTGTCCGCATGTGTCTGCCTCTAGTTCCTGTCTGCTAGTGTCTGCCTCTAGTTCCTGTCCGCATGTGTCTGCCTCTAGTTCCTGTCTGCTAGTGTCTGCCTCTAGTTCTGGTCCGCATGTGTCTGCCTCTAGTTCCTGTCCGCTAGTGTCTGCCTGTCGCATAAATCCCTTGATTAATTAATAAGGTGGGCCAGCTGATGTTACTGCTGACAGGCTTGCCAAGCGGAGGTCCGCTAAAAGGGATCAGGTTTACAACTAAACCTACTACTCCCACCTTGAGAGGCGTAAAAGGTAAACAAGACAAATAACCAAAGTAAATGATGAACCACCACTGCAGAAGGTAAATCAAACACAAGGTTTAATCAAGCAATGTTCACAAGGGTGAGCCACCAAAGTCGGCTGCTATGGAGGCTGCTGTCAAAAGTGAAACAATAACAAAAGCTCCGTCAGTACGGAGTGTAACAGCAGGCTGACGTAGGAGTCACCCTACTGTTATGACAAGCAAGGTCAAAAACCCAAGGCACTCCCGCCTGGGATAACACAAAGTAAACAAACATGCGGCAACACGGCAACGCTGAGCTGACCTCGAGTCAGGGCAACGATGCCGGCGTATAACAAGTGAGGTCTGAAACAGGTAGAATTTCTAGACCTCCCCCTACAAGAATTCACTGAACCCGCCTCGAAATTCCCTCAGCCTTCAAAACAGGCGACAACATGAATTTCAGGGAAAACCCACTTCGAGCGGGAATACAAAGAATATACAGAAGTAAGAAATCACCCTCTTAATTCCCCTAAACTCAAACAAAGAATCCTTCACAGTTATCAACGTCCCACAGGACAGAAGCATTCAACCCCTCAGATATGAATACGAAATCACCCACGGGGGTGGCGACGAAGTACCTCAACGAGAGGGTTAAGTCATCAGATAACTCAAGTCATGAGAATGAACAAATCAAAAACAATGCATCTTACCCAACAGCTGTCTAAACCGAGAACAGCTGTTACTGAAGTCCAGCGAAGATACCGTCCAAAGTAAGTTCAGTCCAAAGTCCGCGGATCGACAGATCTCTGTTCAGAACACTCATTTCCCTCGCCCCTACTGGGCGGACACTCTGACTGCCCTTGTCAGGTGTACTACACAACAACAGGCTGACCACTACACGTCAGCGCAACGATGAAACAAGTCTCCTTGACGAAACTCATTCTAGTAAACTAGAGATTTCGCCTACCGGCAAAAGTATCTCTAGCACAGTTCACATCACGTGATGGAAGGTTTTTGGCCAATTTATGCAAGCGGAGGTCACACGAGAGGCTTGTGGGATAGCCGATGTGCTCACTGACATACGCCGTTAAAGTAGTTCTAAGTCTAATTCGCACAAAACTCTTAACTTACTCTTGTTGAGACAACAAACAAGCGTTTATTCGATACAATAAAATGTTTGTGTTGAAATGGAACCAAGTTTTTACATCTGAATGATTTCTGTAAAAAGTGGAGAGAAAAATAGTATCAGAACGAACTATTTTTGGCGCAAGGCTGTAATGCCAAGGGTCAAGCCTATTACGCATTCATTGCGAACTGTGCCAGAGTCAATACTCGGGTTTACAGAATGGACGAAACTCTAATCTGGTTTCCGCTGCGCTCCTGCGCAGCGGGAGGGGAGGTAGACGGGAAGTTCGATTCCTATCTCCTGGAAGATTCAGGCAGGCGTCGAGGCGAATTATCCACTTCAGTGTAGACCAGCTCGCTCGATGACCTCCACACGACGTAACTCGTCGCCAGGGCTCCTAGTACAGTAGAACAGGGGTGTCTGCTGCAACCGGAAGCGCTCCACCAATCCCGTGGCGTCTCGCAGCCACGCCCCCAGTGACGCGGTCTCCCCAGCTCGCACGCTTGCAGCTTGACCTCAGCCGTCACGCAGCGACCTCCTGCCGCTTGTCTGTCAGACCGTCTGACGTCAGTGGACACTCGTGGCCCCAAGCCACGCACAGACAGAGACCTCACACTCTCCGCTCAGGCAAAAGGGCAGGGAACTGGAACTTCCCTCCACGCACATGTAGTAGAAGTAACGACTACTGACCCACAGCCGAAAGCTGGGATAATTAAGTATACACAGGCAGCCTGGAACGAAATGAATGGCCGGCATAAGTTCACCATATAAGGGAGTGGTTACTATAGAACAGGGGGCATCTCAAAGCATCCGCTCCTACTCACCGAGACAGAGTGGCGTTTACTGAATTACAAAAGACCCTTTTTACACACAATGATTTACCGAACACATTACTCACAAGGGTCCCGCGAGGCGACGACGACTCGCGGAATTTACTTACTTTAATAGATAATTTACTTGTCCCCCTCTCAGACCATCCCATCACTCTCGTGGACTCAAGCGCTCCCCTCTCCCTCTCGACCGCGACCCAACGTTTCGAATAGTAGAGAAATTTCCACCACTCACCTCAACACGTAGGCCGTGATAGCCAGTCGCCCACAAGTCCCTTGCCTCACTGTTCTCGCCAGAGAACGTCAGTCCACTCCAGGTCTATCTAAGACCTCTCGGTAGCACTCGTTACTTCCCAGTCGAGAGATAGCGTTTTCACGGGATGCATCGCCTGTCACCTCGGGCCGGTAGAATGACCGTCTACCTCCACGAGCGAGGACTTTTCTTGGAATTCACTTTCCAAATCTCTGCGACGTCGTTCCTCTGGAACGTACTTCTGCAAGGGCGGACGCTTGTCCCACAATGCCAGAAGTTTCAAGACCCAGTCTTGCTAAGAGTTGGCGTGCAGGCCTTAACTCTTCTAGAGCTCCTTCGACTCTCGCCCGTCTGATCCAACGACCAGAGATGATATGATCAGTCTGGGCGCAAACCAGCCCATCGAAGCTCGTCGAATAACCTAGTCACGTGGCCCTAGGCCAATCAGGACCCGCATTCCTGACTACTAATGACCCGTGGGGTGTGGACCCTGTACATGCGATGCGCATTGCGGCCCGTACGTATCCCCAGGTAACCGCCACCTGGCTCAATTGGCGGCGGGAAAGCTCGCGACCTCCCCATACCCTGACCTACTTGGCCCGGGGGTCGCTGACCCTCCAGTCACGTCACACGTGCTCTGTGCACACGGCAAGCTCTCCGCCATACACACACTCACACATCCACATTTCACACACACAGTCGCACTCACGCGCGACACTGCCTCTAGTTCCTGTCTGCTAGTGTCTGCCTCTAGTTCCTGTCTGCTAGTGTCTGCCTCTAGTTCCTGTCTGCTAGTGTCTGCCTCTAGTTCCTGTCTGCTAGTGTCTGCCTGTAGTTCCTGTCCGCTATTGTCTGCTTCTAGTTCCTGTCCGCATGTGTCTGCCTCTAGTTCCTGTCTGCTAGTGTCTGCCTCTCGTTCCTGTCCGCATGTGTCTGCCTCTAGTTCCTGTCCGCATGAGTCTGCCTCTAGTTCCTGTCTGCTAGTGTCTGCCTCTAGTTCCTGTCTGCTAGTGTCTGCCTCTAGTTCCTGTCTGCTAGTGTCTGCCTCTAGTTCCTGTCTGCATGTGTCTGCCTCTAGTTCCTGTCCGCATGTGTCTGCCTCTAGTTCCTGTCCGCATGTGTCTGCCTCTAGTTCCTGTCCGCATGTGTCTGCCTCTAGTTCCTGTCCGCATGTGTCTGCCTCTAGTTCCTGTCTGCTAGTGTCTGCCTCTAGTTCCTGTCTGCTAGTGTCTGCCTCTAGTTCCTGTCTGCTAGTGTCTGCCTCTAGTTCCTGTCCGCATGTGTCTGCCTCTAGTTCCTGTCTGCTAGTGTCTGCCTCTGGTTCCTGTCCGCATGTGTCTGCCTCTAGTTCCTGTCTGCTAGTGTCTGCCTCTAGTTCCTGTCCGCAAGTGCCTGCCTCTAGTTCCTGTCTGCTAGTGTCTGCCTCTGGTTCCTGTCCGCATGTGTCTGCCTCTAGTTCCTGTCTGCTAGTGTCTGCCTCTAGTTCCTGTCCGCATGTGTCTGCCTCTAGTTCCTGTCTGCTAGTGTCTGCCTCTAGTTCCTGTCCGCATGTGTCTGCCTCTAGTTCCTGTCCGCATGTGTCTGTCTCTAGTTCCTGTCCGAATATGTCTGCCTCTAGTTCCTGTCTGCTAGTGTCTGCCTCTAGTTCCTGCCCTCTAGTGTCTGCCTCTAGTTCCTGCCTTCTAGTGTCTGCCTCTAGTTCCTGTCTGCTAGTGTCTGCCTCTAGTTCCTGTCCGCATGTGTCTGCCTCTAGTTCCTGTCTGCTAGTGTCTGCCTCTGGTTCCTGTCCGCATGTGTCTGCCTCTAGCTCCTGTCTGCTAGTGTCTGCCTCTAGTTCCTGTCTGCTAGTGTCTGCCTCTAGTTCCTGTCCGCATGTGTCTGCCTCTAGTTCCTGTCCGCATGTATCTGCCTCTAGTTCCTATCTGCTAGTGTCTGCCTCTAGTTCCTGTCTGCTAGTGTCTGCCTCTAGTTCCTGTCTGCTAGTGTCTGCCTCTAGTTCCTGTCTGCTAGTGTCTGCCTCTAGTTCCTGTCCGCATGTGTCTGCCTATAGTTCCTGTCAGCTAGTGTCTGCCTCTAGTTCCTGTCCGCATGTGTCTGCCTCTAGTTCCTGTCAGCTAGTGTCTGCCTCTAGTTTTTGCCCTTTGGTGTCTTCCTTTCGTTTCTGCCCTCTAGTGTCTGCTTCTAGTTATCTGCTCTCTTGTTCCTGCTCTACTTGTTCCGCTTTTGTAGTAGTTATTGTTTCTTCTCCTCTAGTTTCTGCTCTTCTCGTTCTCGCTCCTCTAGTAGTTCTAGATCTTTCTTTTCAAATGCCTGCTCTTCTATTTCCTCTTCCTGCCTCTCCGTAAGTCTCTTCTGTCATTGCACGAGTGATTTTCTTCCTCTTCTGGCTGCTGTGCCTGCTTATGCCTGTGTGACGTTTGGCAACTGACCCATCGTGTCCCCCTCTTCTGCCCTATCCGTTCCTACGTCACCTGACGTTTTGCTGTGAGTGCGTCCCTCTCTAACACCAATGTCTCATTTCCACTGCTCTTCGTCCTCGTTTTCCTCCTGCTTCTTCCCATCCTGTGCTCCTCCTCTGCCTCCTCCCCCTGCTCGTGCTCCTCCTGCTCGTGCTATTGCTGCTCGTGCTCCTGCTCGTGCTCCTCCTCCTCCTCCTCCTCCCCCTCCTCCTCGTCCTCCTCCTCCTCCTCCTCCTCCTCCTCCTCCTCCTCCTCCTCCTCCTCCTCGTCCTCCTCGTCCTCCTCCTCCTCCTCCTCCTCCTCCTCCTCCTCCTCCTCCTCCTCCTCCTCCTCCTCCTCCTCCTCCTCCTCCTCGTCCTCCTCCTCCTCCTCCTCCTCGTCCTCCTCGTCCTCCTCCTCTTCCTCCTCCTCCTCTTCCTCCTCCTCCTCTTCCTCCTCCTCCTCCTCCTCCTCCTCCTCCTCCTCCTCCCCCTCCCCCTCCTCCTCCTCCTCCTCCTCCTCCTCCTCCTCCTCCTCCTCCTCCGTCTCCTCCTCCTCCTCCTCTGTCTCCTCCTTCTCCTCCTCCGTCTCCTCCTCCTCCTCCTCTGTCTCCTCCTTCTCCTTCTCTGTCTCCTCCCCCTCCTCTGTCTCCTCCTCCTCCTTTGTCTCCTCCTGCTCCGCCTCTTCCTCCGCCTCTTCCTCCTCTTCCTCCTCCTCCTCCTCCTCCTCCTCCTCCTCCTCCTCCTCCTCCTCCTCCTCCTCCTCCTCCTCCTCCTCCTCCTCCTCCTCCTCCTTCTCCTCCTTCTCCTCCTTCTCATCCTTCTCCTCCTTCTCCTCCTTCTCTGTCTCCTCCTCCTTCTCCTCCTTCTCTGTCTCCTCCTCCTCCTCCTCCTTCTCCTCCCCCCCCCCCCCTCCCCTCCTCTTCCTCCTCCGTCCCCTCCTCCTTCTCTGTCTCCTCCTCCTCCTCCTCCTCCTCCTCCTCCTCCTCCTCCTCCTCCTCCTCGTCCACGTCCTCCTCCTCCTCCTCCTCCTCCTGCTCCTCCTCCTTCTCCTCCTCTTGCTCCTCCTCCTTCTCCTCCTACTTCTTTTGTTCCTCCTCCTTTTGCTCTTCCTCCTGTTGTTCCCTCCACCACTATTGCTTCTATTTGATCTCTTGATCCTTCATCTGCTTCGCCTGATCTTCTTCTTCCTGCTTCTTCTCTTGTCGCTTTCTGCTATGTGTACAATCTTTTGCTCTTCGTTCTTCTCCTCTTCCCCCTGCTCCTCCGCATCCTGCTTCTGCTCCTGCTGCTGCTGCTGCTGCTCCTCCTCCTCCTGCACCTCCTGTCTGTCCTCTTTTTATCTTTCCCAACGACCTTTTCCCATCCATTCTCCATACATTCAATCATGTGGTCGTTCATCCATTCATTCATTCACTGCGCTCATTTTTGACTCACATGCGAAGCAAAAGTGAGTCTATGTACTCACCCGTTTCGTCCGTCCTGGCGTCCGGGCGTCCGAGCGACCGGGCGTCCGAAAACTTTAACGTTGGAATTTTCTCGGAGACTATTAAGTCTATCAACACCAAATGTGGCATGATGGTGTATGATGACAAGACCTCAAAAAACACACATAGTGACTTAACCTTGCTTCAAGGTCAAGGTCGCAGGGGCCATAAATGTTGTCTAAAAAACAGCCATTTTTCACATTTTCTCAATTTTCTCTGAAGTTTTTGAGATTGGATACCTCACCTATACATGGTATATAGGGCAAAGTAAGCCCTATCTTTTGACACCAGTTTGACATATCTTGCTTCAAGGTCAAGGTCACAGGAGCTCTTCAAAGTTGGATTGTCAACATATTTTGAACTGACCTTGACCCTGAACTATGGAAGATAACTGTTTCAAACTTAATAATTATGTGGG
The DNA here is from genome assembly GCA_034096865.1 of Theodoxus fluviatilis. Classification (NCBI taxonomy): domain Eukaryota; kingdom Metazoa; phylum Mollusca; class Gastropoda; order Cycloneritida; family Neritidae; genus Theodoxus; species Theodoxus fluviatilis. Next base: position 33,642 of record JAWQFJ010011303.1, read on the forward strand.
GCACATGTTATACTTTTATCAAGAGGCACATTTGGTCACATATCATCAAGTTCAAGGTCACTTTGACCCTTATGAAATATGACCAAAATGGGGTAGTGAACCACTAAAAGTGACCATATCTCATGGTAGAAAGTGCCAATAAGCACCATTGTGCTTCCTATGTCTTGAAATAACAGTTTTGTGTATGGTGTCATTGCTAGGTGTAGTTGATTGGCCTTGACCTTGAAGGTCACCTGAAGGTCAAGGTCATGTAAAGGTCAAGTTCAAGCATGTGAGTCGTATGGGCTTTGCTCTTCTTGTTTGTTCATCCATGCATGTATTCTGCGATGCGTTCTATCCGCACTCGGGCCGACCTCTGTCCTTGACCACATGCTCTATGTGTGCTCTCAGTGTCCAGGGCGGTAATGGCATTGGTGCCTTGAAGCCCGTCAGCAAACTGCCGCGCCTCAAGGTCGCCACCAACGCCTCGCAAAATGCATCCTTGCCACTGCGGCCCCGTCCGGGTTCAGTACAGAGGATGAAGCTGCCGCCTATCTCACAGCTGGGGCAGCTGACCAAGCACAGGATCCCCCTGACCCCCCTATGGTCACTTCCTGGCCTGAGTCAGCAAAGACGTCGACGCTCCAAGACCAGGAAGATTTCGTTTGTGACTCGGGACAGGCCAAAGTAGTCCGTGTGCCGAAACAGGAAGCTGCAGTCTGTTTGCCGTGATAAGTGGGGGATGGAGTCTGTGTATAGTTTGTGTGTCGAGAGAAGGGGTGCAACCTGTTTGCTGAGACTGGAGGGTGAGTCTGTGTGTAGTTTGTGAGTCGAGACAGGAGGGTGAGTCTGTGTGTAGTTTGTGAGTCGAGACAGGAGGGTGAGTCTGTGTGTAGTTTGTGAGTCGAGACAGGAGGGTGCAGACTCTGGGCCGAGACCAAGAAAACCGCGTCTCCTCCTTCTCAGCGGCAGCATGTCATCAACAAGAACGATGAGAATACAACAACAACAAAAACAACAGCCATGAACAAAGAAATCTGCTTGATGTATTTCAAGGGAAAGCATTCCTGACAACAGGTCACATCAGGCACAAATTACGATTATTAGGTTATTGTCCTGAATGAAGAATTGTATCAGACTATACGAACAGGTGTACACGAGGGACTTGTGATGGAAACAGCTCAGCTTGTATACACAACCTTTCAACTCCCAATTCACGTTCTTGTTTAGAAGCTTGTAGAAAACAGTACTTTAAGAGCTTATGTCTGCTTGGGACCTCAGAAAAAAGAAACATGCATTATGTTTTCGCCCGTCATTTGACGGATGAACATTTTTCAAAATCTTGGCACGCGATGTTGGAAACCTCAGTCTTCCATGTGACCATCTCACTTTTCAGTCTATCCATGTCAGCCATCAAATTGTCCATCTTACTCGTCCCTTTCAGTCCCTGTCCTCTACGGCAGTCGTGCGATTTCTCAGACTTCAAATCCAAGTCGACTTCCGTGTTGGGTGTGTTCCTGTATCCAGGACGCGCCCTGAAGATCCCATGTCCCTCTTTCATCGGCATTCTCCTTTGTTCTCTTTCTTTCCGTTTTAATTTTTTTTAAAGAGCAATGCGACTAACAGCAATCATTCCTTCATGATGATGTCTCTTTTTCTTTCAGTCTCTTTTTTCCGGATTTTTAAAGTTTTCTCTTCTTTTCTGTTGACTTAATTTACAGCAAGTGCAGCTGCTAGAAGCACACTGCATGACTTTTTTTGAGCTTTAGTTCCGGAAAGGTGTCTGCCTAACTGGACAAAAATTGGTTTGAGTTCTGGTCACTACACAGCTCCACGAGCGACACTTCAGCTACATTTTCGTTGCTGTGAGCACCCATATGATATGATTGTGATTAACACTGTGAACACGCATGTAAATGTGATTTGCACTGTGTGCACCCATGGAACTGTGATTAGGAATGTGAACACCCCAAAAACGGTGATTAGCCCTGTAAACACCAATAGTGCTGTGATTAGCCCTGTGAACGCCCATATAACTGTGGTTAGCACGGTGAACACCCATAAAACTGTGATTAACCATGTGAACACCCATAGAACTGTGATTAGCCCTGTGAACATCCATAGAACTGTAATTAGCCCTATGAACGCCCATAGAACTGTGGTTAGCACTGTGAACACCCATAGAACTGTGATTAGCCGTGTAAACACCAATAGAACTTGATTAGCCCTGTGAACACCCATAGAACTGTGATTAGCCCTGCAAACACAAATAGAACTGTGATTTGCCCTGTGAACACCCATAGAACTGTGATTAGCGGTATGAACACCAATAGAACTGTGATTAGCCCTGTGAACACTAATTGAACTGTGATTTGCCCTGTGAACAGCCATAGATCTGTGATTAGCACTGTGAACTCCAATAGAACTGGGATTAGCACTGTGAACACCCATATAATTGTGAATAGCACTGTGAACACCCATAGAACTGTGATTAGAATTGTGAACAGCAATATAACTGTGATTAGAAGTGTAAACACCCATAGGACTGTGATTTGCCCTGTGAACACCAATAGAACTGTGATTTGCACTGTGAACACCCATAGAACTGTGATTTGCCCTGTGAACACCCATAAAACTGTGATTAGCCCTGTGAATACCCATAGAACTGTGATTAGCACTGTGAACACCCATAGAACTGTGATTAGCACTGTGAACACCCATAGAACTGTGCTTATCGCTGTGAACACCCATAGAACTGTGATTAGCCCTGTGAACACCAATAAAACTGTGATTAGCACTGTGAACTCCCATAGAACTGTGATTAGAAGTGTGAACAGCAATAGAACTGTGATTAGCAGTGTAAACACCAATATAACTGTGAGTATGAGACGCTTTGTACTTTGACGAGGCACAGTGAACACAGAGCGAGCTGGGAACACAGACGAAGCAAAGTGTACATGATTATAGGCAAATATGTGTAAGCAGTTCATTTTAAGCACTCTAGACACTGAGTGTCCACAGGCAAATAAGAGTGAACAGTTCATTTCAAGAACTCTAGACAGTGTACATAGGCAAATCAGTGTGAATAGTTCATTTCAAGCACTCTAGACACTGAGTGTACACAGGCAAATCAGTGTGAATAGTTCATTTCAAGCACTCTAGACACTGAGTGTACATAGGCAAATCAGTATAAACAGTTCATTTCAAGCAATACCGCGTGAACAGTTCATTTCAAGCTCTCTAGAGACTGGGTGTACACATGCAAATCCGTATGAACAGTTCGTCTCAATCTCTCTAGACACAGAGTGTACACAGGTAAATCCGTGTGAACAGTTTATTGTAGCACTCTAGACACAGAGTGTACACAGGTAAATCCGTGTGAACAGTTCATTGTACGCACTCTAGACACTGAGTGTACAAAGGCAAATCCGTGTGAACAGTCCATTGTAAGCACTCTAGACACAGAATGTACACAGGCAAATCCACGTGAACAGTTCATTTCAAGCACTCTAGATACAGAGTGTACACAGGCAAATCCGTGTGAACAGTTCATTGTAAGCACTCTAGACACAGAGTGTACACAGGCAAATCCACGTGAACAGTTCATTTCAAGCTCTCTAGACACAGAGTGTATGTAGGCAGGCAAATCCACGTGAACAGTTCATTTCAAGCACTCTAGACACAGAGTGTACACAGGCAAATCCGTGTGAACAGTTCATTGTAAGCACTCTAGACACAGAATGTACACAAATCCATGTGAACAGTTCATTGTAAGCACTCTAGACACAGAGTGTACACAGGCAAATCCACGTGAACAGTTCATTGTAAGCACTCTAGACACAGAATGTACACAAATCCATGTGAACAGTTCATTGTAAGCTCTCTAGACACTGAGTGTACACAGGCAAATCCGTGTGAACAGTTCATTTCAAGCACTCTAGACACAGAGTGTACACAGGCAAATCCGTGTGAACAGTTCATTTTAAGCACTCTAGACACAGAGTGTACACAGGCAAATCCGTGTGAACAGTTCATTTTAAGCACTCCACACCACAGACGCCGAGTCCCAGACCTTGCAGCCAGCACAGGTCCTGTGTCCCATTGATCTGAAAGCTCTGTGCCTTGTGGAGTGCCTTAGACTCTCGCATCTTTGGTGACAACAGTTATATGAAAATAACACCTGGGCTGGCACCGTAGTGTTTACTCTTTGAAATGTAGATGCATGTCTGGGCGCATCATTTGGAAAACCACATTCGGTCTAGCTCTGTATGAACTGTAGGATGCACCTACTAACACTCGTGATTAACAATAAAAAAGATGACCTGAGACCAGTGTTCGTGATGGCTGCATGTCAAGTCTTTCGCTCAGTGCTGTGAGAGGGTGCTTCTTGTTTGCAGCCAATTCTTGTGTGTGCATACTGGTACGCTTGTAACCCCCCACCCACCCACCTCTCTCTCTCTCTCTCTCTCTCTCTCTCTCTCTCTCTCTCTCTCTCTCTCTCTCTCTCTCTCTCTCTCGTCAAGGGCTGGATGTAAGATAGGCAGTTATGCCTAATTCATGTATTTCCCTTGACAAATAAAGTTTAATCAATCAATCTCTCACTCTCTCTCTCACTCTTTCACTCTCTCACTCTCACTCTCTCTCACTCTCCTCCTCCTGCTCCTCCTCCTGCTCCTGCTCCTCCTCCTCCTCCTCCTTCTCCTCCTCCTCCTCCTCCTCCTCCTTCTCCTCCTCCTCCTCCTCCTCCTTCTCCTCCTCCTCCTCCTCCTCCTCCTCCTCCTCCTCCTCCTCCTCCTCCTCCTTCTCCTCCTCCTCCTCCTCCTCCTCCTCCTCCTTCTCCTCCTTCTCCTCCTCCTCCTCCTCCTCCTCCTCCTCCTCCTCCTCCTCCTCCTCCTCCTCCTCCTCCTCCTCCTCCTCCTCCTCCCTCATTGTCATTTTACATTTGAAAGTGCACACAGTAGTGAAAAGCCTCTTATGCAACTCATTGAGTGACGCCGTGCCTAGTCGCCTTGCATCAGTCGATCTGTGACGTCACGGAGGCCTTCCACTCAAGGTGACGTCACGGAGGCCTTCCACTCAAGGTGACGTCACGGAGGCCTTCCACTCAAGGTGACGTCACGGAGGCCTTCCACTCAAGGTGACGTCACGGATGCCTTCAACTCAAGGTGACGGCACGCTCCACGCCACAGTAGACCGTGGCGTTCCCATGCGGGAAATATCGCCTGATGTTGGACTGTCAACACGTTGCTGGAACCGACTTGAACTGTGTCGTTGTCGTGAACGAATGGAGAGCTATGCCACGAAGTGTCACACTGCCGATTCTCGGTTATGTATTGATTTCCACATGCCCTGGCCTCATGCTCTCGTCGTTGTCATGGAAACCTCCACCTGTGGCGAGATGTTCCCGCACGTTGTACAGTGTCCACTGTTGGCATGCTGGCGTTGTAGTCCTTACAATGGACAAACTAGTTTCCACACACACGTCCTTGCATTGCACGGATTTCTGACCTGAGGAAAAGGCAGTGACTGGATGGTTCGTTGTATAGATTTAATTTTGTCCCACACAAACTGAGTATCAGCACAATACAGCCACACACACTTGGGGTCCCAGCTTGAAAAGCTTAGACGCGGTTCAGTCAAGAATCGACATCTGTATTTGTCTGGAAGCCAGCACAGCATAGGTTCTTTTTCCACGGGAACTTGGAAGGCAGCAAGCAAGGACGGTGCAACCATGGCGATGTCTTTGTACAAGAATCTTTCTTCAGACGGTATTGTAGTGGGACACTGAATGGTGTCTGTCCTATCGGCAAGAATACTCCTTCTATAGATGGACACTGGATGGTGTCCATTTGGTAAGAATGCTTCTCCCATAAATGGAAACTGAATGGTGTCCATTTGGTAAGAATGCTTCTCCCATAAAAGGAAACTGAATGGTGTCCATTTGGTAAGAATGCTTCTCCCATAAAGGAAACTGAATGGTGTCCATTTGGTAAAAACGATTTTTCATGTGGCATTGCAGAGGGAAACTGAATGATGTCTATTAGGTAAGAATGTTTCTCCTATAGATGGAAACTAAATGGTGTCCATTTGCTAAGAATACTTCCTCTATAAATGGAAATTGAATGGTGTCCTTTTGGTAAGAATGCTTTTTCATGTGGTACTATAAAGGGACACTGAATGGTGTCCTATCGGCAAGAATGCTTCTTCTATAGATGGACACTGGATGGTGTCCATTAGGTAAAAATGCTTTTTCATGCGGTACTGTAGAGGGACACCGAATAATGTCTATTAGGTAAGATTCCTTTTTCAGGCAGTACTGTAGAGGAATACCAGTGTCCATTATGTAAGAATTATTCTGTAGAGGGACACTGGATGGTGTT